>JAWNPK010000111.1:0-98617 GCA_035047565.1 Drosophila mulleri | reverse complement strand
GCGGCAGCGAGAACTTCGTGCCTACCTGTGTATGAGCGTGTGTATGTGTCTGTCTGTGGCTGTGTGCGCGTAAGCAAACCGCTGATGGAAAAAGCAAAAATGAGCAAGAAAACTTAAATACTTTTAGGTGCGCAACAGACAAAACAGCGGCACCGGACCGTCGCAACCGCTGCGTACCATTACCTCTACATTACCTGTACAGTGGGGTCGCGGCAGCTTATGTGACCGGCACGGTACGGCTACTGCATTGCGCCACTGTGCCGCACCGCAAAGCAAGTTTGCAATCGGCAGCCCATAAGGGAGAGCGAAAGAGAACTAAATATGAGAGCGAATGTGGTGAGTAAGCGAGGGCTCTCGTGTGTGTATGTCATGTGTGCTAGACATGCCTCTGTATGTGTGAGTGTGAAATCGATTGAACTCCTGCTGGCGCTGCAGAAAATTAATATTCTGACAGCTGCTGCTGTGGGCGCGCTGCTAGTGGATCAGCATGGCGACGTCGAGTATAAGACGTAGAGCGTTTGGGATTGTGTGGAATCGAGGAAACGCTATTCGCTTAGTCAATTTTTTCAGATACCGATGCTGCCCCGAAGAGGCAAGTGCCGCGAACTGCTGATTAAAGTCTATTTACTATGGCATTGTATATGCGGCGGGAGGGTTGTCACACAAATTCTTCTCACCTAACGCGAACAGAGAAACGTGTACTGAAGGAAAGTCAAATGAATACATATAGACACTATGTATATATGTGTATATGCAAATACATATATTGTATATTGTAGCATTGGGTGATATTCAATATTTTGATTAAGTAATCTTTGAATTGGATTGAGAAACACTCGTTGACGCTTTTGAAAAAAAAAAGAACATTGATAGTTGAATACAGTTGATTACACAGATTAGAGCTCGCGACTTATTTCGATATTTAACTGCAAAAATGTTTACAGATATATTCGCTGTATATAAAGATGTACATAAATATGTATGTATATGCATATGTATGTACATACCCACGTGCATAGTGAAGATAAATGCAACAACGCAAAAAGCAGCAGCAACAACAACAACAAATGCTGAGATACCGAATGAACGCGTGACTCTCTCACACTTGCAACCTCTTCCTATACCCGTCCTCTCCGCCCCTCTTTCTACCACTACCTTTCTATGAAACATACAAGATGTCTTACAATTTAATCGGATCAAATCGCTGTGATCGTCGAGCCGTATGAATAACATTCCTCAGGTGCTGCAATCACCGGAACGAAATGTACTCAACTAAGTGATAACGTAAAAAGACCTTTCAATTGTTGATAACGCTGCGCTTTACTTTAAAAAAAATGAACAAGCTTTATCTTTTTTTATCTTGAACAACATCTATGTTTACGTTTTAACACTATTAATCTCTCATTGAACATGCGGCTCATTATATACTGACATGGTTCATAAGTATTGCAGCCATATCTGTAGATCTAAAAGCCTGCCTAACAAATTTTCCAATACCTTCTTAAATAATTTTGTCCCTTGGGAAAATTGAAAGCACAAACAAAAATGCGACGAATAATCAATGATCAGTTTTTTTTTTGTATTTATTTACTTTTTCATTGAGAGCTTTTGGTAACTTGCAGTTTTATGATAGTCTCGATAAATAAATTGTGCAGTGCTGCCTAGCTAAAGCTTAATTTAAACCAATTCGTTCACGTATTTACGTCTCTTCATTCTCATTTGTATATGATATACGATATTAGATAAATACACATTTAAAGCAGGCTGTCGAAAACAACAAAAATTGATGACTCTATCATAAGTACATGTAGAGACATATATCATCAGAATATCTTGTTGGGAATTTAATGCTGTCATATTTCTTCTTCATATTTCTTTATTTTCTTGTATATGGTTCTAGCATGGGAACAAAGTCTTATCAATATAGGATTTCAGTAATAAAGCTCCAAAGCTTAAATTTGATTATAAATATTTCGTATTCTTGGGCATTACGTGATACTTCTATTTGTTTCTACAATATATACATATGTTGACATATACTTCTATAAATTTGAATCTATAAATTTAAATCTTAAAGAAGCCTTGGTTGAAAATCAATTTATATCAATATACATATGTATAAACAGTAGAGCTCAATACTTTTAATCTTTTTAAGTTTTGTTTATGGTATTGAAATATATATCACATTGCATATGTTTCTAAATATTACACTAAATAACACTAGAGCGAATAATTATTTCTGTTCTGTAATGAACATATGGAAGTTTTTAAAAAAGTTCATTCATAAGCTTCAAGATGTTTTGTAAGAATTTCTTTATTATAGCAAACATTTAAATAATTAGGAAAGGCTAATTTGAAATATGTGAAGTATGTGTGAAAGTATAATGATCAAAATATAATTGAAATAAGAAATACTAAATAATGATCTTACGTATATGCAAAAATAATATCAGTTACCAGATCAGTTAAATATAAGGACAAAGCATACCAGTTATTAGAAAATAACTTCAAAAACAGTAAGCTGTGTTATATATGTATGGTCAGGCAACGCCATGTAATTTATGTCTTTCAGATTTGACAGTTTGAATGTTTATTTATCCATCCATCTATCTCTGACACTGAAAGCGTAATTGGATTTTTGTCTAAGTTTGGACGCATGAGGTTATTGGGTTACTCTTGTATATATATGTATGTATATATGGGGGAATGTTATATATGTATATGTTTATATATCTGTTATGGATCGTTATGTACTTACTGCAGGTTTTGACGCCGCCGAGCACCAGACTTGGTGACTGTTTGTTGCCCTCGGCAAAGGAGGAGGTTCGTGGACGACCGCTCATGTTGAGGTTGCTGCTCCCTCTCTCTCTCGCTCGTTCACTGCCTCACAATTTATCTCTCTGTCTTTCTCTCTCTCTCTCTCAGACAGTTGCTGCTAATGTCTCCACCACGCTAACTATGTTTTGGTTTGTATTATTTTGTATCAGTTTTCTTTTTCTTCGATTTCCACAATACAGTAGAAAATTGCTTTATTTGCTGTCAAGTTTTCTTGTTGAATAAGTTTTCCTTTGGGCCAACACGAAGGACGAAGTGCGCCAGTTGGAAGCACGTATCGTAGATTGTTACAAAAAAAAAAAAATAATAATAATAATAATACAACACACACGATTCGTTTTTACAGATGCTTATTTGTTATGTATATATATATATGTATATATATACACATATATGTATATACATATATGTATATAAATGTATATATATGTATATCGTTTTGTTGTTTTAACTGATGTGTTTTTGTTTATGGTTTTGATATCTGCTTTGCGATTTCCTCTCTTAGTTTTTTAGTTGCTCATTTACAAATGTTAGTTCAATTTGTTTATCTGCTGCTTTCACTCACTGGATGTTGGTTGTGTTGGCCAAATATTCGGCTGGCTGGCGCACGCTTCTTTCGTTGGTAACACACACAGACACAACACACTCGTCAATATGATTAAATTGTAACTGTTAAACGGCTGCAAGCAATCAATAGAGAATTGAAAATTTTATTAACAATGCCAAGTACACAAACATACACATATATGTATATACATACATATATTATATATATATATATATACATATGTATATACAGCATCCGTATGTGAAACGAGAAGAACGAAGGAAAAGAAAATCATCAAATAACCACAAATAAAGTTTATATTTAAATATATTTATATTATACGACAATCGCAGCCGCGTCACGTGTTTTTTGTCAGTTCTATAATCTCTCACTCTCTCTTTCTCTCAGACAGCCCTTGGCTCTGTTACTATTTGCAGTCCACTGTTACTGTTACTGTTAGCGTAATTAGTTGTTGCTGTTTTTTGCTGTCAGGTTCTCTCTTCTACACTGTCAAACACACACTCGCACGCACACACGCACACGACTGACACTTATGCAAAAGCGCCGCTTGCCTTCTTCGTTTTCTACTTTGCTCATGTTTCAATGCCACGCGTCATACGTTGTTTACTGTTGTTGCCATTGTGACGACTGCTTTGCAGAATTGCACAACACTTCACGCACAGCACTGACACTGACGCACATGCATACATTGCTATACACATACACCGCAGGCTCCGCTACAGTTAGACTGCTTTTGTTTTTGCTGTTTTTCTGCTGATTGCTTCTTATTATTGGCAGCGCTTCAACTTTACAGCAATCAAAAGGAGGCGGCAAAAAGGAATAGAACCTAAGAAGAGGCATAAGTAAAGCGAGGCAAAAACAATGCTGTTGTTGCTCTGCTGTGGCTAGTTTGCTTGTTTTTTATTTTGTTGGCTGTCACGAAAATAAATTGCTAGCAATAAAACACAAACACACAACTGACAGACTGACACACACACACACACACACTTATATATATATATATATATATATATATATATATATATATATATATATATATATATATATATTTATACGTCAAATGCATTCTTCCATCTCTCTATTGCACAAGAGTGACCAATATTCGTTTTTTGTTTTTGTTTTTCGTCAGTTCGCTTGCACTAAGCGGATCGGGCGTGGCTGTGCTAAATAGCCTTCCTGATTGACCCCGTTTCAAAAGGCCGCCGCTGACAGCTGACGCCGGCAAGTCTCTTGCAGCAGCAGCGGCGTCAGCAGAGTGCGCTGCGCCACTGCGTATGCTATAAAATGAGAAAAGTGAACGAACAGATTCAATTTACCTCTAAGCTTGCTAAGGCCTTGTGTGTGCATGAGTGTGACAGAGAGCAGAGAGACAAATAGGGGCGAGCAATTGAGTGCCTTTGCTAATTGTCAGCCAGAGTAGTGCATTAAATGCATACATGAGAAAGAGAGAGAGGGACAGGGACAGGCAGAGGAACGAGCGAGCGGGAAACGGACTTTGCTGACAATGACACCATTTTAAATTAACTAGAGCACCAACAATGCGCTAAAGTGGGACTACAAGAGTGAAAGGGGGAGGCAAGTCACCAACAAATTTATGACTTGCCGACACACACACTTAGACAGAGGTCACATTCAATATATTTGATCAGAAATACATAAAACAAACAACAGTATTAGCCGTTGGCGTTGCTGGAGAACTGACTCGGATTTTCTATGTGTAGGTTAGTGCTTGTATGTGTCATTGTGTGTGTGTGTGTCGTCGTAAGAATGATGGCGTTGCTCGCTGTGGCCCCGTAGCCAGAAACAACGTCGTCTTCGCTGTATTGCGGCAGCCATTTGACCCATAAAACAAAGCCAACGTGTGTGCGTGTGTATGTAAGGGTGTACGCGTAGGCGTGTATATACACATGTATATGTATTAGTATGTCAACAATAGTGTCATCGCAACGCTGCCGCCGTCATGAGCTCATTTTCATCAAGACTTGAAATTGCTGTCAGGCTATTAGAACATTTCATTCAGTTTTATTTTCTCTACGTGTATTGCTTTATTCGCAGCGCTATGCTAATATTCCAGTTCGAGCTCATGTCAAAACACAGATCGATTGCTGACCGGCTCGGCTGCTCTGGCGCCAAAATAAAATCGATGCGCTAAAAGGGATGGCCAACGAGCAGATAGACCGATAAATAATGCCAAGAGCTGGGTGAGAGGGGTCGACGACAACGCTAGCTGCATAGGCGTACTCTGAAAAGTATGCTATACCCCTAGTCAATAAATACTTGCAGGCAGCCAAAGCCAAATTACTTCTCTCTTTATCGTTTCTTAACTGCCAGTTTGCCGAAAAAGCAAATCCATCAAGGTTAAAAGCGACTTAGACAGAACTTCTGGCGACTGCGAGCGAGAAAGAGACTAAAAGAGCACAAGAGAGCGCGCGCGAGAGAGAGAGGAGGTAGCAGAGATACTCTGTGTGTATATATTTGCGTGTATATTTGGCGGTTCGATTTGCTTTAGTTGCTTAATTGAATTTAAGACGCAGCCAATACATAAAAACAAACAATAAGCACACATACAAACTCCCCCTTCCTCCTATTTAGTTCGCTGTCTTCTCTGTTCCATCTACTTTCAGCTTTTCTTCATTTTGGTTTATTTTTTTTTTAAGAGAGCGGCTAAATGTGAGTGGTTGGGGTAACGCCTCCGCACGCGTGTCATATTCACAAACTGTTCCATATTGTTGCTGGCGCTCATCTTCCTCTTCCCCCTCCTCACTCTCTCTCTCTCTCTCTCTTATGTTGCTCTCAGCGCGTATTTTTAGTCGTCTTATTTATTGACACACGCGCGAAACGATAAACATTTTGCATACCATTTAAGAAATGGACGAACATTTTTGGGTCGCCGAAAGGGAGATCTGAGGCGGTTTCTGCCGAGCGCCGAAAAGCAGGCCATGAATTATGACTGCATTACATATATCGGTAGTAGGTGCTGCCTACAAACGTCTTACAACACTTACACGCTCACATGGCGTTTAGTAGTAGGTGATGAGTATGTACTCTAACAGTGTTGCAAAGTGGGTCATTTTAACAGCAAAGCAAGTAAACATGATCAACATCGACATTCATTCACATCTATAGATTAGTGTTGGAAAATGGTCAATTTAATAATAATGTGATGGTCATTACTACAAATTGATGATGGTTATTCTTCCTCTTCTCCTTGAATTCAGTGAAGAGCGATTTACTTGCCAGAGAGTACATTTAGTATAGTAAAAGATAGGCAAATAAATGGGAAAAATAAATAGAAATCGATCGCATATTTGTGTAAGAGTTAAATACAAAATTTTGCCACATATCATATCATCATTGGCGCTAACTGACAATGTCGAATTTTGAACTTATGTTTTGTTGTTTTCCCTTGTCTGGGCGGGGGGCAAAAAGCAGCTTTACGGTTTCTATTAGTAGATATAAAAAACCAAATACTTCCCGATAAGCGAGGGGACGCACAATTTAAATGGCGACTTAATATTTCGTGCGATTGCCAAACAGCTGATCGCTGTTTCAAAGAGAGGGAGAGAGAAAAACAAAGAGAGAGAGAGAGAGAGAGAGAGAGAGAGAGTCTTCCTTATATCTCGGTAAAATTTGTCATTGGGCCTATACATATATAATGCAAAATCTCTCTCTAAACTGAGTTAAGACTTTGGACTAAATACATTGCAAATTGGAAATCAAGGTATAATGGTCTTGTTAAAAGTATGTAATTTAAATATAGACTCGCGTTAGGCGCTTAGGCGTGTGTGCTTTGAGTGCATATGTTGTTTCTTGAGTAAGGAGAAAATCGCAGAATCATCCAAATATCAGTTTATCGAAGGGTTCAAGAGATATTGCTGTCGAGCAGGTTCGACTGGAGCTTCCATGCTAGCTCTCTTCTGTTTTGATATTATATTTAACGAGTGAACATAAGAATCTAATCTTACCAATGACAATGTCGAATTAATAGAATGGACATTAAATATGTATATAAATTATATAGTCAAAAAATCGATTGAAGTCCGCAAATTGTAATCGGAACTTTAAAAATAAGTTATAACTAAATCGTGATTTATTTGGATTCTCCTTGAATTACTAGTATAATATACTAAATACTATCTAATCTTCTAGTTCGACTCTAAAGTGCTAAAGTCAGAACAGAATTGAGACTTCAATATAAGCAAATATTAGGACATTCGAAATTTCAAGCAGAAGCAAAAAGCTACAATTTGATGGCATTAAAGAAAAAACGTTTAAAAGCTATCGATAGTCAAATGATTATTACACATTTCGATATTCACCTTGTATGTGGGATATACATTCGCTTACACTGTCCTATGGTGTCCTAGCCAAAGGAGCCTAATTTTGCTAAACCGCTGCTCTTGTGTGCCGCTTCGACTAATACCACAAATATTTTGCCCACACACCCTAACACCTAGGCATACGCATTTGAAATGCACCAATTATATAAGCAATAGCAGCAGCACCAGAAGCAGGAGCAGCGGCTGACTAACTGACTCACAAACCGAGCAACTACAACAATAAGTGCTAAATTTCACAAGCACTTTTCACATCGATAAGGAAAAAATATATCTATATATAACTGCGAGTTTCCACTACGGGCTGTGACTGACGACGGTCGTCCGAATGATTAACACGAAAAACACGCGCAGCACAGGACGCCAGCGTCAAGGCGGCGGCGTCAGCGTTGACTGAGCGCTTGAATTTTACATTCGACGTTGGCTGCTGCTGCGGCCAGGCAGAGGCAGCCCACATCTACCCACATCCCACTGGGTGCCCAATCGGCAGTGCTGCAATGGACGCAACTAGTGCTGCTTTACAACACTGACGATGTGGAGTCCAATCGATTTAAAGGATACTATGATAAAGGCAAACAAAAATTCTACTTACACACTCACACGCACACACAAATAGGGTACAAACAGAAGATCCAAAGCAGGCTGTTCCGTTGAATAATCGATAAAAGTTTGCGGCGTGCAAATGTGTACAAAGTATCGGAATGTCACGCGCAGGCGAAGGACAACGCAGGCGTAAAAGTGTTGCCAACCTACTCATATAACAAACACACAAGCACGCACACATACATATACAGGCATATTGGACGGCGAACGTGCATGGAAACAGCTGTAGTTGGGCGAAAAATTGCAAATGGTAAAAAAAGCAGAAGAAAATATTTCAGAACAACACCGTTGTCAAGCCGCGGGCCACTCGCTCTACCACTCGCACTCTTACTCTCCCACTCGCAATTGATTTAGCTCATGCTCTCGTGCACACGTGCACAGTAAGCTGAAAACTCTAGCTTACATTGCCCGCGTGCATGCATGTGCATGTGCTTAGCTGTAACTGTGCCTGTGTGAAAATCTCGCTAGCTAACTGCACTTTGCAACCCAATGACTGCACTGTCTGACGGACACCAATAAATTAGCTCCGAATTCGTTTTATTTAATTGAAATCCCTTTGACCGACCCAGCGTATTCGCCACATTCTGCACAGTGGGTCATAAGCACGAAAGCATTGAATAACCTTGAACTATGCCCAAAAATTTGTACACACTACAATATACACAGAAATTAATTAAAAACAGAAACGAGCTAATGTTTATCTACAGGAAATTGTTTAGTTCTGGCAGTAAACAAGACAAATATCGTATCACAGTTGATTCATGTTATTCCCTCAATTCATAATTCTACTTCGCTTCATGTGCAGTCCGAATGCATGTCAATAAAAAAATAAATGAATGTGTAAGTGTGAGCGTGTGTGTGTGGCTCATTTCATGTGTTTCACAATTCATTCTATCGGCATAACACTTGCCGCCGCTGCGCACAGTGGGTCACATATAGTCAATGTTTGGTCAATTTTGACTTGATAATTCTCTTTTCGTCTTCGTAAAAAAAAAAGAACACTCAACAAAAAGAAAAAAAATTATGAATGCTCAATAATAAATTTGATATTGTATATAATATACATATATGTATGTATATAGCAGTATATATAAATGGCACAAACGCATAATACCGAACGCTCACGAACACCGTCTCACACTCACGCACGCACGCTGATTAAGGCACTTGTTAGTTCTCAAAGAGCAAGGCAAGGATGAGACGGCGCAACGGTAAAGGGGTTGCTTGTGTAACGCAATTTTTTCTTTTGCATTAGTAAGAATGTATATGTTCATGTGTGTATGTATGCGTGTGTGTTTGCGTACTACTTTGAATGTTTTATTCAGCTCGCTGCTCACTGACCACAAAAACAACAAAAAAAATCAAATAAATAAAAGAGAGGAGAAAAATTCGTAGCTAGAATTGCTTATTATTTATGTACGATATACATATGTACATGCTTAGTACGTCTGTGCATGTATAAGATGTATAACTTTTCTTTCGTTTTTGCGCTGCTATCATTTCTTTCTTTTTCTTTTTCACATACATATTTCTTCACTGCTTTCTTTCAGCTACTGCTGTTGCGGCCACTGCCGCCGTCGCCTCACGCACACGGTTACACACATGCTCTAACACATTCAAGCATACACATACATTCTCGTACACACAGTCATATTCTCGCACACACATACACACATATAGAGAGCGCGACCCGCTCCCGCTGCCTTTTTTCGTTTCGTTTCGTCTTTCGCTATACACCTTGCTTCCGTATATACTTTTTATTCGTTGTATCGTAGTGAAAAAAAGAATCGCTGTTTGTACAACAGAAATTGTAGATGATTTTCATACATATGTGTGTTAGCGGCACTTTAACACGGATTTTCATATATTTTTTGCAGTTTTTTCTTAATGAATGGCACTTTTCGCTCGGTTTTGCTTCAATTAATAGTTTCTTTTTTTCTTCCCTATATTCGCTCTACCTATGCGCTGCTGTTTCTTCACGCGCAACACTTCTCGCTGCTATTGCCATTGGGTTTTGCTTTATTTTCGTACATTTCATTTGCGTTTGCTTCGTTTTCGTTCTAATTACTTTCGCTGTTCTCACACACACACGTTGCTTGGCAGTTTATGTTATGTTGCAGTTGTGCATTTGCAACTTTTAGGCCAGAACTTGAGAAATATTGTATATTATGAGTACGCTTTTTATCGACTACCTTTTTTTGCCATTTTAATATGGCGGCCGTGTGTGTATTGTGCACAAAACGTCGCTACTGCTTGGGCTGCTGCTGCTACAACAACCACAGCGAGCCAACACTACTTACACTTTCACTAAACGAAAAATAATATGCGCCGCGCGTACCACGTTCACGTTCGTTCGTGTATGAGAAGCAACTAAACGACGAATGAAGTGCCAAAACGGACGAATGATAATGAAAAGAACATTGCACGATAATTATTCGATATTGTAGGCGTACTTTTAGCTTCTTTGCTGCTTTTCTTTCTGGCTGTCCGCCCGTGTGCTTCTTCTTTTGCAACTAACGTTTTCCAACACTGAGCACAAAGCAACTGTGCCTTAACATAATTCGATAACACTTCTGTCAAGTATTTGTGTCTTTCTGTTAAGTTGCATCAACAGAGCTAAATCGAAGCGCACAATTCAAATTACACAACACAAACATTGTTTAACGCATTTTTTTTTCTTTTCTTCGAAACTTGGAGAAAATGTGTGTGAATATTATAATTACACAGTGGTTATGATTATAAGTAGTTAAATAAGTATGTTCTGTATATGGAAATATATTGGCCAACTCGCAAATATGGGGCCAGAGTTTTTATCGTTAGTATCGTATATTAGTATATATGTATGTATGTTTGTTTGTATACGTATATATGTAGGTAACAAATACATTGTACAACATATTGCCCTATAATTGATTTAGTATACATCGTAAAATCTTCGAAAAATTTAACAGCTATTAAATACAAAACAGAAACGCAAGAGACATAAAAAAAAATTATTATAGTATACATAAAAAACAATAATAATATTATTATAATAATACAGCATTTGGCTAACATGAAATCCCACATAAGTCCCAATAATACCAAATCCCAAAATCCAAAATTTGTCCCACCAATCCACTAATAGGGTATCTGATTCTGATAGTACTGGATCATATCGTAGGTACGCGTTCGGAAGTTCTGATACGAATTACGTATGACAGCCAACATGTGGGCGGCCGCCTCCTTGTTGTTTTTGGTGGCCACGAAGCGCTGCTTCAGCAGATTGATCGTCTGGCCTCGGAAGCAAGGCAGCCCAGTATCGAGCATTAGCGAGACTAGCGACACGATTGCATCCTGATAGGGGCGCACCGCCAGGAAAGCCTGCACGCACAGCTCACAGAACCACTTGAAGGCTGGCGCCTCCATTTTGCCACCCATGATCATGACCATCTCGTCAGTCAGCTTCATGTCAGGCTCGAAGCCAATGTTGCCGCCGGGCGACGACTCAAACATGAAGCCGAAATCTATGGCAAGAATCACATTAATATATTTGAAAAAAAGCCATGTATATATACACATAAATATATATATATTTACCTATGTGGATGATGTGACCATCCTTGTCGATCATGATGTTGCCATTATGACGATCCTTGATCTGCAGCAGATAGCCAACTAGCGAATAGGCAGCCATGGACTTCACGAAGTTGGCTCGCGCTGCCTGAAACTCTTTGGAGCTCTCGTCGCCATACTGATGCTGGAAGTACTCGGATAAACCGGAGTCGGTTTGCCTGCCCAGCTGATCGCGCGACTTCGCGTTGGGCACGCACTCTATAACGCCGCACTGCAAACAGAAATATGTATAATTATCAGTCTCTGCGTATCGCTCTCTCTGTCTCTCTCACGACTTAGACTTACGCCTGGTGCTGTGGCCACAACGCGATAGGGGAACAGGAATAGGTCCAGCCCCACCTGCTGAAAAATGTTCTTGAATATGGTGATCACCTGTAGGGCCAGCATGTCTTGACGCACGTCGTCGCCCACTTTGAAGATGGCCGCCTGCCACGATTCCACGCCGAGCGTCATGTGGGCGTCCTCCTGCGAGTTCTGCGCATGCATAAGACAGAGAGCACAAAATCAGTAGGCAAGGGCTAGCAAGCAAGAATGAAAGAGAGCAAGATGGTGATATAATGACTCACCGGATTATTGGACACCTCCATGGCGCGAGTCTCCAGCTCTGTAATGCCACAACGATAGACGCGGAACCGTGCCAAATACGGTGCTTTGGCAGCGCTCTGCATGGGCGTGCCGCTGCTATACTCAATGTCCAGCACCATCGCCTCCGGATTGGATGGCAAATAGCAGCCAGATTGCACCTTGATCCGACTGAGAGCGGCCAGGCATGCGTTCTTCCGCTCGCTGCCCTTGGGATAAGAGCGAATCTCCCCGGACACGGCCGTAATTTTGCCAAAGAAATCAAATTCGCGCTCATAGAAGCGCTTCGCGGCGCCCGAGAAGGAGGCAATGATGTTCTGCGAGAGCATATCCAGTGCCTCGTACAAATTGGGATCGCGATGCTGCTGATCCTCGTCCATGTACATGTTCGTCTGCATGTTCCAAATTAGCTGATGGGCCACAATCTGCGAGCGCTTCGATATGTTCTTAATGAACTCAACCACATAGCCCATCGTGTCGTGGCGCAGCGCCTGCACCAACTGCGGTATATATGGAAGCACCGATTCGGCTGGATATGAACTCAACGTCTTGACCGCATACTGGGCGGTCAGCGGATGCGACGGATACTGTCGCGAGAAGTAGGACAGCGCTTGTATGGGCGTCACCGGCGACCAGGACAGTATGTAGACCAGATCGGGACTCTCCTGGAGCAGGTTCTTGGTGGTGCACAAATACTTGAGAGCCTCGGGTATGTGGCACACTGCGATCGGGTCGGAGCAGACCAAGCGCGACACCTCCTCATCAATGGTCTCCGCGTTCTTGATGCGCTGTGGCAAAAAGACGGCCAGAGCTGGATTGTAGCACCAAGCCAAGCGCGCATAGTCTCGCCAGACATTTGGCTTGTATGGGCGATTGCGCCACTCCGTGATCTGTTCCTCGCCTGCGAATGAATTGTAATAGATAAGACGAATGGGATGAGTATAAAGGGAAAAACATATTTCGAATAAGTCTGGCAGGAGAACTTGTTGTTGTGGCAATAAAGTAGCTACAGTCAGTGCAACATTTGCGAACGCCATGGGAAGGGAAGGAGTGAATACGCATTTTATTCAATATCTCATAAAACGTATTAAAGCATAAGAGATTTGTACTTTAATTTAAAAGCGGAACGAATTAAAACTCTCTGAGAGAAAGCAGAAACAGTGGCAGATCACAATCGCTGTCCATTTGAATTGACGAAAATGGCATGAAAAGAGATGGCGCACAAAATGATGCGCGAAAGAGGCAAAACATACACAGAACGACCAACTTTTGATAGTAGTTCGATTTCATTAGAGGGAGAGAGAGGATATGAGGAGAATATGCTTACGGTTCATTCAATCCTTTTCCATTTGAACATAGAAAAAGATCACTATGTTAGCAGTATTTACCTGGCACTATCAGATCGGTTAGACTATTCGGATTATACCAGGTAATCAGAAACTCCAGTTCGACGGCCAGAAGCTCCAGTATTAAATTGCGCTTCTTCATGTAGTCCTTGTCGTAGGAGTCCTTCTGATACTGCAGCCGTTTCGAGCGATTCGAGCGCTTCGACAAGGTCGACGTCGAATGTGGAATCGTGTTGTACCATCCACCTGTATTGCCCGTGGCACTCATTGAGCGCGCGTAGTCGGCGCCGCCGCTGATAAGTGATGCTGTCTCCGGATTGTTGCGCACGGCTAGCATCTGGGTGGAGCTGACCGAGGCGCTGGTAATGTCGTAGTCGCCCACCTCCGAGGTAACCAGATGCTTCTTCTCACTGCGCATCGTTTGCCAGAACTTGAGCAAGATCAAGATATCCTCCAGCAGCTGCTCCCGACTCTGATTGGGGCACGTGGGCGGGCCGCAGAAGTAGTCGAGGGCATTGGAGTAGATGCGTTCGCGCAAGATGTTGCGCGCCAGTGACTTGGGTATCGTATTGCCTTGGAGCAGGGAGAGACCGCACTGCAGCAGCTTGAACCGGCAGCCGACGGTCGCCACTTGGCGATTCTGCCGGCTGCTCTTTAGTATGGGCAGGCAGCGATGCAGCAGCAGGCAGAACATCTCCACCTTGTCGCGATTGCAGTACTTGGCCGTGTCCACCATCTCGGAGAGCAGCTGCAGCCAGATCAGGTGCGGCGCTATCAAGATGGGCTTGCTCACCAGCTTGCAGCCCTCGTAGGCGGCCAGCGGATGGGTGACCTCCACCTCCCAGGCGAACAGGCCCAAGCGCTTCTCAAACGTCGTCTGCCAGGCGCTCACCATTTCCTGTATGAAGCACAGCTCCAGATCCTGCCGTGCCGTCAACACCCACTGCCAGCACTCGACGGCCGTCTCCATAGCGGACTCCGTGAAGAGCTCCAGCTGCGAGCTGGCCACCGCGTGCAGCAGCTTGCGATCGACCTCTGCACAGATGATGAGGTACGCGGTGGCCCGCCACAGTGCGCCGCGATGCCTGGCGTCGCTTTTCTCGGCGCAGGCGCCCCACACATCGCTGACCAGGCGGTCGGCCAGCCCCACCTTGTCCTGCTCGCTCAGCACGGACAGCAGGCCGCTGATTTCGCCGGCGTACTTGCTGCGTAGGCAGAGCACGGACACGAAGCGCGGCGTGTCCGAGTTGACGCAGCTGGGCCGCTTGCTGAGCGTGCTCAGCGTATTGCCCGGATGCAGGGTGCTGCTGTTCACTACCGAGTCAAATGCCAGTGCCAGACCACTGTGGTGGGCTAGCACGGGCGTGGGTATCTGGTTGGGATACTCCTGTAGATGGGAGCGCGTGGAGCGCGGCGCCCACTTCATGGCCTCGTTCACAATGCCCTGGCAACGGTCCGCAAAGTCCTTCAGCCGCAGCTCCCGCGCTGGCAGCGAGTCCATCAGCTGCAGCGTGTACGGCGTCGAAACAACACGCAACGTCGGCGTCTCCTCGTTGGGATCCAGCGTCAGCGAGTAGGCCAGCAGCTGCAAGATGTCCAGCATGCACCACAGCACGCGGCGATTCCACAGCAGATGTGGAAAGCGATCCACCAGCTGCGAGAGATACTGATCCGCCACCAGCTGGATCTGCTTGTGTATGTGATTGAAATAGACCAGCAGCAGCGTGGCCTGCGACTCCAGCACCTTCTCCCTGATCTCGTCGTGGGCGTACAGCACATTGCGGAACTTCTCGAAGACCTGGTCCGCCACACTAGAAACGGAGCATATTTACATTACTCACGAAATTTAACAATCAGATCGGGAGATGTGCCCGGTATATGTACACATACATATACACAGTCATATAAGGAAGCTATAAATATTATTATATTGAGTCTATCCATGATTAGACACATGCCTTTCATACTCATTCGCGAGAGCAAAACAAGTAAGAAAGCTCTAGTCGAGACTGCTCGACTATTTCACTTGATTCAATTGATATTTCACAATAATTGTTTCTTGTCTAAGCAGAAAGACATTAATTCTGCTTACACAAGAATTACACAGAAAAACATAGGAATGCAAGCATAAACACGCATTGGCTGCAGTATGGGCTTACTATAGAAAATTAATGGCTTAATAACTTTTCTTGTTGATGGACTATGCCCACTTTTAGATCGTGATTATAACATTAAAGAGCGTGTATGTGCCAAAGTATAAGACTAAAGTATTTGAAATACGTCTTTTACAAATATAGGGGTGAAGGGGCGGGTAAATTATAGCAAAACCCGAAATTCTATAAAATACATTTAAGTCTACATTAAAAATTTGCAGACTCTATCTCTAAAAGTGTAGGAGATATAAAAACTCGATATACGCGAGCTAGGAAAAATTTTTAAGTCTCTAGCTCTTATATCTTCTGAGATCGACGCGTTCATACATACGAACGGACTGATTAGACTGATAGGCTAAATCGACTCAGCTCCTCGCCCTGATCAAGAATATATATACTTTGTGGGGTATGCCACGCCTCCGTCTGTCTGTTACATACTTTTAACAAAACCATTATACCCTGATTCCCCAATTAAAATGGGTTCAGGGTATAATTAGCATATTCAAGGTCCACCTTGCCTAATAGTCCGTCAGTTCGCGTGTACGCATGAATGTGAACCCTTGCGCCGCTATTCAAGTTAGAGAAATTTTGTATACCTAGCCTGATAAACTGCTAAGATTTACTCAAAACTCCCTCTTGTTATGTCGCAATGCGATAAACCGAAAGCCGGTTAACTAAGCAGTTACTGACTTCATTTATCCATTGGAGGGATAGACAGACAGATGAACATATCTAATTTTATCATTCATATCAGGAATATATGTATATACATATGCATATACTTTTGTGGCCTGTCTAGCCTGTTCTTGTAGTCGTACTTTCATCCTAACTGGGTTCAACCTATAAAATGTCGTTAGAACAAGTTAAATTGTGATAAAACCTTAACAATCATAAAGAAAAGTCTGATTAGACCTTATCAGAAAGTAGCAAGCTACAGACTGATTAAACTTAATGATAATCAGAATATGATGTAGACTAGTTGATTGCTGGCTAAAAATCCCATTTAACCAAAGCAGTGCTTCGCAAGGAGGTCATTTAGACATTGACTAGCAAGCCAGAATGTAATCTACTTCTCTCATACTCCAAATGCAAACTGACTCCGTATAATTGGTTGGTTTTTTTTATCGCCTTACCACTTGACGCACTGCCAAATGCCGGTTTTGTCCTTCTGCAGCGCCGTGTCGCAGAGGTAGCTCAGGATGGGCTCCAGACTGGGTTCGTCCGCGTTCTCAACGCGCAGCATCTCCAGCCAATAGACGCTGAGCAGGTACGTGCACTGGGCAAAGCTTAGCTTATTTATGGAAGCAGCCACATTGTCGGAGGAGTTCTCCAGCAGCATCAGGATCTGGCTGCGCAGCTCGTTGACCGAATCGCTCTTGATGGCCAGCGTATAGTTGAGCTCGCGCATATCCGACTTGTGGGCCGTTTGGGAGATGAGCAGCGGCGACTTGGCAGCGATTTGCTGCACACCCTGATACCAATCAGCTGGCCAGAGGCGAGCGTTTGTGAAGCCCATGACCACGCAGTAGGCCCAGAAGTCTCTGAAGAGCTTATGCAGGCGTTGGCGTGGATTCTTAATCGGTGGCAGGCGGCGCATGAGCACAGCGATAACCGGTATAAGCATGCCCAGATTGCCGGCACGCGAGCTCGCCTTCTGGGCACCCGGCGTATTGTCATACGAGCGCTCGCCGTCGAGTCCAATCTGGACAAATAGCTCCAGCAGTTTGCCCAGCAGCTCCAGCATCTCTGAGTCGCCCTGTATGTTGGCCGCAATGTTACCCAGCGCGTTAACCACAGCATCCGAGACATGGTGATACTGCTTGCGGTGCTCCGGATCGGAGGTGTATGCCTGGGACGCCGACTGCACCGTGACGCGCGAAAACATCTTCATAATCTCATCAAAGATGTGCGTCTCGCACTGCGATATGATCATACAGCCCAGCTGATCGACGATCAGCGCATTCTGCTCCGACGGCACCTTGCAGAAGCGCTGTATGAAGAACTGCAATATGTTCTGTGTGGTCTTCGAGGTGTCCTTAAGCGCCACAGCCACATGACCCAGCATCACAATGATGTTTAGGCTGACTAGCGTCGATTCGCTAAGCAAACAAATCAGATTAGCTTGGAAATGCTTTCTTTATACATATAGTGATACTACCTCTCGTGCTTCTCTGCCGTGAAGAGACGATTTGATACGTTTGCCACCAGAGCGGGAACACAGAACTGGTCAAGCGTGTGGGCTGCGCGCAGAGCAATCGACAGATTCTCGATGGCAGCATCACGCAGTGCCTCGAATGCCGCGTAGCCGCTGCGCCCGGTCCCCGTCTGCTTCTGATTGTCGCCGAAGATGTCGACAATCGAACGCGAATCGGAATGCTGCACAACGATTTTGAAGGGAGTCAGCTCCTTCTCCTTCTTCTGCAACGCCATCGTCTGCATGGCGTGCGCGTGCAGCTTGCCCAGTATCGGACTGGGATCGACGAGGAAGTCGCGCAAATACGATATCGAAGTGCCAGCAATATTCGGAAACTTCTGCGCTAGCTTGCCCAAGCCCTCCAAGCAGACCATCAGCAGGGGCATGTGGTCCATGACGATCTTGTGACTGAGCACCAGATTCAGCTTCTGCGATAAGCGTCCGCACAGTTTGTCCGCCTCTGTGGAGTGTGTGTGAAAGGCAGATGGGCAGAAAACGGTATAAATAAATAGGAATACACAATAGGATTGTATAATATATAAACGTAAGCAACGAGAACAACCTCAACAAGTGGGAGAGTAGAGGAGCAGCATCATGCAATGAGCAAATGATCTTTCCGGAATCATCTTGCGATTCCTTTCAAATTATATGATACTCGTGTGCATGCCGTGAGAGTCGACGGGCACGAACACAAAAATTACAAAATAATAAAAAAGGTAACAAGAGAAAAGAAATTAGTTGGAACTGTTGAGGAAGCGGGCAGGGCAACGGTGGCGGATGGGGGAGATGGAGGATGGGACAGGAACAGCTCCTGACCTTTTTTCAATAAAAAATGCAAGCCATTTTGCAAGGACGGCACGTTATAGTCGACGTCAACTGTAAAAATATTCCGTATCGGAACTCAAAAGAAAGCAACTAAAGAAATCAAATTTATCCTCGGAGCACCGAAGCCACATAAATAACCCTAACATATAATATAAAGTAAATTAATAAAAAAATATAATCATAATCAAAATAAACAACTTTTCAATATATGAATAAATGAACATGCGTACACGAAAAAAAAAAATGTAGGATGGTATTATATGTTCTCATTTCCATATTTCGATCGAATCTGTCGTATAGTAACCTACCTACAGACTTAAGATATACTTAAAGACATCGTATTCTTTCTTAGGCTAACCTATCGATTGAGCTTTGAATGTCTGTAAGCAAGCAAAATAATCTGTATACAGAATAAAAGCCTACTTGGAGCTAAGTCTAGATTAGATCTGGGATAATATATCATGATACCTCGCATGAATCTAAGTCTAATGACCTTAGACTCTTTAGGATTTTTATTATAAAAGTAGCGAAGATTTTAAAATCTTTTAGTTAGGGAGTTACTAAAATCAAATGGTATTTGGAATTTTCAAGATCGTAACTCTATAAGAAACAGACAATTTAGAATCTTTAAAACCATAGTTATAATAGAGATCATAGATTCTCTAAGGTGTCAATTGTAACAGAAGAAAACCCTTTAGATTTCTTATGATTCTAAAATAAGAAAGATCTGAAATTTAAAAGTAAGTAAAATTTAGAATATATATATATATATGGAATTATATATAGCTATTTTTGCCTGCATGCAAAGTTCTAGTTCTTCTGTCTCCTCCCTGCTTGACTCCTATCTTTGCCTTCCTAATATGAAGAATTGTTACTTAGTTTTGTGTCTTGTGAGAATTGAAAAAAAAAAATTGAAGTTAGCGCAAATCGAATTCAGACAAACCGCACACAAATAGTTTCTTATCACCTGTCCAAGTATTAGATAATAAATATCGCAGTAGAAATGTGAAGCGCCTGCGCTGAGCTAGCTAACGTACCCGTCTCGTCTCGTATGGCCCAAACGAGGAGGTCCACGCAGGCTGCGTTAGCCATCACGTTGATCTTGTACTTGTTAACGACGGCGATGCCGTTCTCTTCGCGGCGTTCGCGTTCCTGGTCCTGTTGCTTGTTTTGCAGCTCCGTTTGGCCATTGAGGAACAGCCGCTTGACGAACTCCTGCACGTCTTTGGTGAAGGGCGTGGGCAGGTCGATCTGATGCTGCAGCAGCTCGCGCAACAGTGTGACCAGCACCAGATTCAGCATCTCAGAGAAGCTCTTGTAGCAGTTGCCATTCTTCAAGTGCATCGAGAATATATCGCTGCCCAGCTCATCCAGATACTCGAGCGTATCTTTGGTTAGCAGTTTCTTTGACACTGCAAAGATGGTCTGCAGATGCTGTATAGGAAACGGCGGCACGCGATACAGCGGCTTTGGGCCACTCTTGCCAGGCGACTCGCACAGGTTCACACGCATGTGAGGGAACTGATTGAAGCTGGAACCGTAGCGCGTGAAGAAGTGCGTGCGTGGATCGTAGGGCACGGAAAAGTAGCTCTGCAGCGACGGCTTCTGCTTGCTCACCGCCGAACGCATGCGACTCTCATCGCCCGGGGCGCTGTTGTGGGCGAGGCTGCCCGACATCGAGCGCGGTATGATGGGCCGAAACTGGGTACTCGCCAGGCGTTCGCTGCTGCTGAATGAGCCACTGCTGCCAGTGCCGCTGGCGCTGGCGCGCTGCGTGGGTAGTTGCTCGGGCGGAAATATGCGACACAGCAACGGCGGATTGTTGCTGGCATAGCGGCCCATCGAGCGAGCCAGGCCAAAGAGCAGCGGCACCGTCGCATTGCACAGCACCAGGGGTGACGGCGCGAAGTTGCTGGAATCCCTGCTGGGCTTCACAATGTTGGCGAGCGTGCCCAGTGTTTCGACCTGGTTCAGTATGATCTCCTCCCGCAGCTCCGGGCATTTGGCTGCAATGTCAGATAGCAGGGTGTTCAAGCAGAAGCTGAACTTCTCTGCTGCGGGTATCCGCACACCTGTACATGGTATAATGGTTATGAGAAGATGAAATATCATTTGGGGAATATTGAGTTGCACTTACGTTCCACTTTGCTGTTGCGTTCATCGTGTATTCTTGCCTTGGGCAGGCTCTTAGCCAGACGCAGCAGGTACGGCACTATCTGTGACTCATGCTGGCAGCCGCCTTCCAGGAAGTAAATGCCCAATGCGATGACTGCATCTTGTGCCCTGGAGTCCAGGCAAAAGACGCCAGATGGACTCTCTTGCGGGCAGTAGCGGAATAGGGTCTGCACCTATGTCGGCAAACGAGATATTAGAGATTGACAGCTGCAGTCAGTTAATAATAACACACTTATAAACATAAAACATTCCCCCCCCCCCTCGCTCCATAGAACTCTTCTTTGGACTCTGAGGCACGTCATCACTATACGCATGTCTGTTGCGCCCAAGGTCAACTTTAGTTGCGCGAAAATTCGATTTCCAATTTGCGGCCAGTACGCCCCCACCCTCACCCGCCCTTCGCATTCCATCAAACAGACATTGTCAACAGCTAGCAACACCCCCGACTGCACCGACCTTGTCCCATGGGGTGGGCTGTATGCCAGCCAGTACGCGCGCTAGGCAGAGCACAGTCCGCTGATACGTATACTTGTCCGAGGCGGTCATCTTTACGCCTCTGTCAAATATTAGATGGCCTCCAACTCGGCGACTGCAGAACGTCGACGTGACAGTCTATGTTGGCGGCGACCGCGACTTTGAGTCGCCCGGTGGCGTAAATGCAGGTAATCGATTATGGATACAATGGACGCACTGTTTGTACACTTCGTTTCGTTTATGATAAATTTAATTTGTTTAAAAATTGCTCTTTATACGTTCGTCATCGTCAATCGTTCGAAATTTTTATTGTTTTGCTATCGAAAGTATCGAGTACTTCGCGCATCTATCGAAAGTATCATCTGCTAGAGTTGTTTGCTAACGAGCTATTTTTGCAATACCCAAAAAGTCGGACTTAACAGATAATAGTATGTAGACTAACAGCAATTTCTGCTCCACACTTATGGAAACTGCTCCACATAAACGACCAAAAATACAAATTGTAAATATGAGGATATCTACATATGTATATGTAAGGAGTTTAAATTAATGAATGACTTTTTATCTTTAATGTATTATTATATAATCTGTAAGTATTAAAGCATTTTTGTTTAACTACCTTTGCCGATGATATGAGCTCATTTTAAAATTGTCTTAATAACAGCAATGTAACACTATTTAACATTTTTAGTAGACTCTTAAATGAAAATGATTTTATTTACACTAGTTTAATTTGGCCTATTCAGAAACCAATTTTAAATTTAAATTAACATTCATATTTGTGTATTTATTTACTGAATTTCGAATTATTTTTCTTAACTGTGCGTAGAAAACGGCTTTGGTTTCGCATGATCGGTGTGCTGAAATATACAAACATACATACACATGTACATATGTATCATTGTCCGTTAGGAGTTGAAAGCTTTTCAACTTCTTTGTGGCAAATAAAACAAAAGATGCAAAGTACATTTAATTTATTTATAACTCTCTTCTTTATTTATAACTCTCACATTTTTCTTTTATTTATTTTTGGGAAAAGCTCCGCTTTACGCTTGTTGTGCTCTGCCCCTATGCAGACAGACAAAAATTCAATAAACATTGACTTCTCAATTAACGCAAGAAAAATAATAATGCCTATTTCATTTATCGCATAATTTATAATTGAAAGTTTTCGCACGCGTCCAGGGATCTTCAACAAACGAAGACAAGTATACGGCGCGGCATAAAGTTGGGACCTTTTTTTTATAAAGAGTATGTTATGCAGCAGTGGCAGTTCGAATCGAAAAATAATAGATAAAGTAAATTACAATAAAAAACCAATTCACTAACTTTTAGAATCATTGGAAATTGGATCAGCACGGTCCCTAGCTGTCCCCTCGTCGTACTTTGCGGGTTAAACACTAACAATCTCTACATTGTCAATTGCGATTGACCGACAAAAAAAAAAAGTATTAAACATAATATTGGACTGCGAGCAGATGTTGAGGGGTGTTCTTCTATGAATGTATGCGTGTATGTGTGGGTGTGTGTTCTGTGTAGGATGTAGCTTGGCAGTCTTTAGTCGTCGCCCGCGGAGCGTTTCACCTTGCGCTGCTTGGGGCTCTGTTGATTTGCCTTGGGACTGGCCTGTTTGCCTGGCTTGGGCGATGTTTTCGGCGTCTTCGACTTGGGCGGAGATTTCTCTGTGTGGAGGGAGCATAGTCAGATGATAAGATAAATATTGTATAATGTAAATATCTACATGCGACACTTACGTAGCGCACGGAGTGTCTCCTGAGGCACCCAGTCGTAGTCGATGTTGCTGTCGTTGGCAGTGCCGGTCTCGATGACCTTCTTGGCGGCGGCACGCTTGCGCTTGCCGGAACTGCCCAGCAGATACTGTTGGCCGATGACCAGCAGCAGAACCACGATGCCAGCGAGCAGCACGTACAGGAAGAAAGTCTCGCCGTCCAAGCCCTCGTCCACCTCAGAGATCAGCACAGTCTCATTGAAGACAGCTTCGTTGTATTGGATGCCATTGGCGTCGCGGTAAGCCAAAGCAATGTTTAGGCCAAAGGGACGACCAGCGAACTGATCTGATGGCATGAATGTGTAGGAGACGGTCGACTCGAGGCCTGGCTTCACTTCGCGGTTGTACGCTACTGCAGAGAAGTTCTGGATGAAGTAGTTGTAGTCCATGGGGTAGCGGAAAGACGCCTCCACCGACTCAATGATAAACTCTTCCTTGCCGTTGTTGGTGAAACCAATCAGGAATTCGACAGGCTTGCCACCGGGCAGATCCAGCTGCTGGCCAGGTGTGTGCAGTGGATTTGTGAACAACAGATAGGTATCCGCATTGGGTGAGGTGCTGGTGCTGCCGCTATCCGCGTCATCATCCGCCTCAGCATCTTCACCAGTCACAGCGCCCTCCTCGCTCTCCACATCCACTAGATCATCCTCAACAGCCTCGGCTGCGTAGGCACCAAGTTTGTTTGCTGCAACAAAAACATTGCAATATACGATCACACAACATGAATGAGAGTAAGACCGAGCCATTTCAGCGGTGCCAACTCAACATTTTTCTCTCGCTCGCAGGAACAGCAGCAGCAGTAGTGGCCACAATGCTCAGAATAAAGGACAAATGCAAATTTCATAAAAAAAAGTGCATTCAAAATGCTGTACGTACACTTCCTAAACTTATCAATTGGCCGTGGCCAAATGCCACGTAGCTGCCGCTGCCGCGGCCACCTCTGCTGCTGTCGGCAAATACATCAATTAAATGCAATACTTACGGGCATTGAACGTGCAAATGATGGTGGGTAAAACGAGCAGCAGAAAGAACATTAGGTTCTTCATTTTGATTAAATTTGGTGTCTTTCACTGATGGGTTTCGAATCTACGAAAAAAAATAAAGACAGCAATGAAGTCGCACCGTTGAACAACAAGCAGCCGACGCGTATGAGCGAAACTAACCGAATGGGGGACCAGCAACAATGCGTGAAGCCGAAGTAACACGAATTGTGCCGACTTTCACTTGTCAAATGTCTACGTGGTGCCGCGTCAAATGACATCTTAGAGTTGCCACGGTTCGTCACAAAATACTGGCAAGCAGTGCAAATACCCACTTAAATCTCTTTTGCTTATTTTTTATTAATTAAACTTGACTTTTGAAATTTAAATAAATGCTACTGTTCAACTGTCTTCTCCAGTTTTCAACAGAATATTTTTCTATATTTTGCTGTTTGACAATACTGTGCTTAGTGGCAGCACTGTTAAAAAAGGCAATCTGTCAAATGCCCAAAATGTATGTTTTTTATTTATATCGCAAAATGTGAGATTATACGTATTGTATTATTTGAATAAAATATTTATTAGCTAAGTTAATAGCCCAATTAGGAGCAGAATGCAAACATACACAATTTGATAATTGAGCGATGCCAATCTACAGCACTACTTGTCAAAGCAACGCTGTGGCTTAATGCAGCCACCTTAACGTTGTCAAAACTAGAAGCAGCCAACTTCCTTTTTGCTTGCGTCTGTCAATTGAAGCGCAACTCGCACGTGAATTCTCTAAAGAAGCTCACTGAAATTACACAGAAAACATGGACAAACCAGTTGTTTGGGCTCGCGTTATGAAAGTTCTTGGCCGCACCGGCTCCCAGGGCCAGTGTACCCAAGTCAAAGTGGAGTTCCTGGGAGAACAGAACCGTCAAATCATCCGTAACGTGAAGGGACCCGTCCGTGAGGGTGATATCTTGACGCTGCTCGAATCTGAACGTGAAGCAAGACGTCTACGCTAAGAGTGCAACTCGCTTGGGATTTGTTTGGAATGTGAGTAAAGCTGGATACCCAATAAACTGCTTAAATATTGAATGATCGACTTTTCATTCTATTTTTAGGTGTTGTTTTGCTTAGGCAATGTCTTGGAGGAGGATTATGATATGAAAACCATAAACAACATACTGACAGAATCACTCAACACCAAATACAAATGTTTTAAATAAATTTCAAGTATTGCAGTGCTTAAAAAAAAAAACAATCCAATGCTGTATTGCTATTATTTTTTTTGTTTTTGTTTTGTGATCTTGTGACCATCATCGAGCTGCGGCAAGGAGCAGAACACGACGACATGAATTGGCATATAACTTGATTTGATAGAGACGATAGATTGTATGAAATTATAACTATTAGACGTCTATTTTTTTAAATAAATTGTGTGGTGCCGGTTAGCAATAGCATCGTCCTTCAATTAATCGGAGGCAAAAGCTCAGTTTGTCGATCGGCTTCGGCCAAGCCCAAGCAAATGCTAGCTTTGTAGTGTGCCGTCACCTCAATATCGCGTTGAAACTGTTTGACTGCTGAGCTATCGATGAGCCCAGGTAGTAGTGCACGTGAATCTAACTCCAAAAACTTGACCAGCGTTTGTAATACTCTCAATGTTTGTGCTAACCAAGCGTTCCATTTGGCTAGTGGACAGCAATGCAGTTCGTCCACCTGGTTGAGCTCAGATTGCAGAGCTTGGTATTCACACTCGAAGTCTGCCACATGAATGGAGATCTCAACAATGGCTTCCTGTAGCTCTTTTCTGAAAATATATGAACTCCAATAGTTTGGCTTTTCCTTGGCATTATTAAGGGTTCAGAACTAACATGCAGTAGTAGATGGGCTGGTATGCGTCATGGCAAGCTGAGAGCAGGGTGGCGGCAGCAGATTCGTTTATGCTGCGGGAATTTCATGACAATTAGTACGCAAAGGTAGAAGAGCGGCGTCTTTACCCAGCAAGCAAACGTTGCCGTTGATTCAGTTCCCAAATGCGATCTGCTTGAACGATTAGCTGTGATGTTTGGGAGCAAAATGAGGTGTAAAATTGACGAATAAGAGCAGTGGCGCTCTGTAATGAATCGCCCAATTGCGTTTTAAAGTATTTATACCGCCGAGGCTCCAGTGGCATGTTTACTTGCTTTCTGAAATTTCGCGTGGTTTCGCAAAAGTTTCTGGCAACGCTGGATCAAAGGAGCTGCCATCTAGTTAGCTATCGATAGTTCTGTTTGCGATTATTTGTACTGCTTTTCAGCAACAACACTATTACATGTTATAAAATGTTTTTTATCTATTGTTATTATAATACTAGTAAGTTAAGCAGTCTATTTATATAGGTGGGATATCTAACATTTTACTGAAAATCACTACGTCTGGCCACTGGATTTATCGATAGTAATTAGTTATCGAAACTCAACACTAAAGCAGCTGATACGCATCAAAATAGGCACAAAATAATAGGAGTCACTGAATTAGAATTGTTTTAAATAAAATTTGTTTTCCTTTGGAAGAATTAGAGATTTAAAATGACTACTGCAGCGCGTCCAACATTTGATCCAGCGCGAGGTGGCTCTGGGCGTGGTGAAAAAGATTTGAGCGCACTCAGCAAACAGTATTCGAGTCGTGATTTGCCTGGGCATACCAAGCTTAAATACAGGTACGCATAGATATGTTTGTATGTACATACATATGTACATATATGTACATAAATATAAACGTTTATCACATACATACATACATATGTTAATATATTAAGCATTTTGTAAACGTTATCTCAACACTTGCAGAGAAATTGGCCAAGGAACCAGCGAGGAGATACGCAATCGTGACTTCCGCAAGGAACTTGAGGAACGGGAGCGCGATTTGCGCTCTGGTAACAGCTCGAGCAAGGCGTTGCCCTCCATTGTGCGCAAGGCTATTGAGGCGAACAACGCAAGTGGGAGCGGCACAAGCAAACGCACTAAATTAGACAGTCTGTCGCAGCAGGCAGCTACATCAGCAGCAGCAGCAACAACATACTGCCAATCTCGATGCAGATGAGCCACTGGACAATGATAGCTCGGATTCGGAAAGCGATTCGGACGATGATGATGCGGCCCTGTTAGCAGAGTTGCAGAAGATCAAACAGGAACGCATGCAAGAGACGGCACGCCGCGAAGCTGAAAAGAAACAGGAGGACGAACGCATTCGCATGGAGAACATTCTATCGGGCAATCCACTAATTAACTATGAGCCCGGCACAGCGGCATCAGCTGCTGGACGCACCTCCGGCAATGGCGGCGATCTGAAAATAAAGCGTCGTTGGGACGACGATGTTGTCTTTAAGAACTGCGCACGGTCGGCTCCAGAAAAGAAAACACACTTCGTCAACGACGCTCTGCGCTCAGACTTTCACAAAAAGTTTATGGACAAATACATTAAGTAGATAAGATATCAGGTTAAGATGATCTTTGCAAGCAGTTGAGTTCGACTGCCCAACCAACAACATATTTGTAATAGTTTTATACAACCAAACTTTTTTTTTATTTGTGCGCTTCAAATTAATAAATTAAACCAAAAAACTGGAACAGCAGTCGTTAGTATGGCTAGCAAGGTGGAGCGCTGCTGGTTTGACCCATAGCCCATTGGCTCCTGAGTGCGAAGGGCATGGAACCTTAACCAAAGTGTGAAACCGCAAAAAACATCAGTAGCAGTAGCAGCAGCAGCAGCAGCGAAAGCAGCAAAGATGTTTCGATGCGAAACCTGAGGCATTGATGCTACGTGTGCAGCAACAGCGGCAGCGCAGCGGCAGCATAATGAACTTGCCAGGGCCAGGGCAATTGTCGCTGCTGATGAGGCACGAAGCAAAATCAATTTGGCAAAGGAGCAAGCAGAAAGCGCATAATAACTTGGCCAATTACGCCCCAGATCGGATTGCCAACGACAGCCAGCAAACATGTTGATGGCCATGCAAATCATCATCTGCTGCAACGCCTCTTAATGCAACGCACGCGGCCAGTGCGATCTGAACTTCGCCTTTGACAAACCAGCGCACGTTCCCATTCTCGGGCTCCCGGGCTGCCGGGGCCAGGACTATCCCTGGGCCATCACCTTCGGCAGCTGAGCGCGACCCGTGCACTACCTAAAGTTGCCGAACGCTCAATTTTACGCTAATTCGATCAAAATCAAACAAAATTAGCCCAGACAATTGAGCAATGATCATCATGATGATACTACTCAACAAAATTAAGTTAGGTTGGGATTTTCGTCGAGGGAAAGGAATAATAGCTTATATGCAAATTAAAAATCTTTAATGTTCCTTTTTTAAAATTCTATTTAGACAATAAAGTATTATTTATGTAAAAAAAAAAAATTAAAATAAATAAATTAAATTTAATTTTATTATATTATATTATTATTTCTGCCCAATTTAGCAAACGTTGGTGTGGTGCTCTTTTATTTTTCGCCCTTGTGTAGGGATATTTGAAAAAGAAGAAAATCGAAAACCAGTTCGTAGGTGCATAGATATGTATGTACATATGTACATACATACATTTTTTAGTGTTGTTCGAAAACTACTATATAAAGCTTATTATATAATCAAGAAGTAAATTTCCTTCAGACCTTCAGGCTGTTGATGGATATTTTGAAGATTTAAAGGAATTTGAGACACACGATGAAAACAAGTACTAGCTTCCACTAAAAAAAATAAATATTGTTACTGAATAACCAAGGGTTCTATATTTTATTTTATCCTTTTCCAAATAGCAGCTATAAAATGAATTTCAAAGAGAGTACCGGTGCCTGGCAGTGTAGATACAGTCTTATATATGCATATTCATACGATCAAATCAAATTTTTGTTCACTACTGTAATCATTAAGATCTTGATTCATCTTTATCAGATCATCATTATCATCATCATCATCAAGCAGCAGCAGCAGAGGGAAAAAGTTTGCTGATTGTCGTTATTACACTGACTGCTTCTGTCTTTTGCTTTGGCTTTGGCTTTAGCTTTGGCTTAGGGTCAGGCCCATAGACATGATGGGCAGGGGGACTCCACTTGGAATGCATACAGACGCACATACCTACATATACAGATATACATATCGAGAGCAGGCAGAATAATTTATTTCCTGTTTTTGCATTATGTTTTCCCATTATTTGTTCCATCCATCCAGACAGAGGCAATCTGCAAATGCACTTTTCGGTAGTCGCTGCCACGCTAAATTATGTCCATTCCGCCCGCTAGCCATGGCCAATCAATTGCCACACATTTTACAACTCCGTGTAACTAGCCAGCAAGCAACAACAACAACAACGGCCACAACAGCAACTACAACAAAAACAGCAACAGCAACAGCGACATCAACAAAAGCAATAAAAAATGGCAACTGGCCAACGGAAATGGGCATCGTGGTCGCAAGTGACAAACATGCAGCGGTTAAAGAGGCCAGCACACGGCTGACCACCAAAAAAAGACCACGAACATATGTTTCTGGCTTTATGAAGCATTCAAAAGGGGCACCACTCAGCCACGGAGCCACCCACCTCTCGCAGCCATTCAGCAACCGAAGATGAACAACAAAAGTCCCACGCCCACGCCGCAGCTGTCCAAGTTGGCTAGCTTCTTGCCTAAGGGCTTATTGGCCTCGGAATACAATTGTAATTAAATTGATAATAATTTGAAATTAAATTGAATATCGATTAAATTTGAATATAGTTTATAAATATATAACTATATATGTATGTATGAATATCTCATGTTCAATATACATATGTATGTATGTACATACATACATAAATATATTACATTTTTATACCCTGAACCCATTGAAAATGGGAAATCATGGTATAATGGTTTTGTTAAAAGTATGTACCAGGCAGAAGGAGGTGTGGCAGACCCCACAAAGTATATATGTATATTCTTGATCAGGGCGACGAGCTGAGTCGATTTAGCCCTGTCCGTCTGTCCGTATGTTTGAACGCGTCGATTTCAGAAGATATAATAGCTAGAGACTTCAACTTTTTTTTTAAATGTCCGTATATAGCACGCGCATATCGACTTTATCACTAAAAATCGATAGCTCATCCCGTTATTTTTTTATCGATAAAAACCCTTATCGAAAACCAGTTATAAAATTATATCTCCTTCATCTTTAGAGCTAGAGTCTCCAAATTTTAAATGTAGACTCGAAAGTACGTTATAGAATTTCGATTTTTGTTATAATTTACCCCCCCTCCCCCCACTCATATATTCACCCCCTCACCATTAAATTTGTAAAAGGCGTATTTCAAATACTAGAGACTTGTGCTTTGGAATGTACATACATTTACACATTATAATTACATTCTGAAAGTTTCATGTTCGTCTACAAACGAAATTATTCAACAAATAAATTCTCATAATATTGCCCACACTGCAGCGCAGCAGAAGCGCAGTCACTGTTTACTGGCTTATTGCGAGGGCTTTTGTGTGCTTGTGGATGCATGTGTATGTATGTGTGTATAAAAGAAATGCATGATGATTAGAATATCAGCTTGGAGGGTTCAGGGTATCTCCTAGTCGAGCAGTCAGAACGTAATCATAATGTGTAAATGTGTGTACATTCCAAAGCTCAAGTCTCTAGTACTTGATATACGTCATTTACAAATTAGGGGCGAAGGGAGTGTGGTAATCTGTAAATTACAAAATGTGTGTATCAAATGTATATACGCAGTAACTCTGAAGTCTCCAGCTCTAAAAAATGTTTAAATTAGGCTGAAAAAACAATATACATTTATCGATTATCCTCGATAAAAAAGATATTGAATGATTTATCGAAAAAATATGATAAACTCGTACTACGTATGGTATACACGCAAAATTTCAACTCTCTAGCTCTTATAGCTTCTCAGATCGACGCACTCATACAGACGGACAGACGAACAGGGCTATATCGACTCAGCTCGTCGCCCTGATCAAGAATATATATATATCTATAGGGTCTGCCACGCCTCCTTCTGCCTGTTACATACATACATTTTAACAAAACCATTATACCCTGATTTCCCATTTTCAATGGGTTCAAGGTATAAAAATACATACATATGTATGTACAATATGTACATATGCACATACATATGTACATCTGAATCTTATATTAAGTTAACATAGGGGTCTTGTATGAAGTTGACATATGTACATACATACATACATACATATGTACATAGGATAAATTCTTATACTATTTGTATATTTTAAAGGGTTACTGTAGAAGTATTACTTTTTACCAATATCTGCTTGAATACGATTCCAATGTGATTTTAAAAGGTTTCAAGAGGCAAAAAATAACCAAAAATAAATTTAATAATTTTATTAATAATGCCAGATGCCATTAACAGAATTGCTCCTCCCGCACCACACAATGTTATGTTATTAACAGCATTCTGTTAATAACTAACCCAGATCACTAACCACACAACACATAGACTAGACACGTAGAGCAATTTTTTTCAACGACGGAATTCTTCTCTGAAGCGACCGGAGAACTTCGTATTTGCTCGGCTCGGTTTTTTGAGGCTCAAGCAGTGAAAATGCTGCACGACAAAGTCAGTGCGCTGCCAGCGCTCAATCGAAATGGTCCCGTTTTCATATGAAGCACAACTGTGTGTTATTTGTCCTACTCTCTCTCTCTCTCAGTCCCTCTCTCTCGCTCTCTATAGTTTCTGAAATCATCACCCTCAGCAGCGCACAAAAATTGAAATTTCTGTTCGCGACGATCCCAGCTCTTTTCTTTTGAATGAAGGGTATACCGAAATCTTAAAAGGGTTTGCAACGTTCATACAAAAGTTTAGCGTTTTCATGATTATTTCTAGGAAGGGGTATGAAAGCAGTGAGGTTCGTACAGAATATGTTTTGGCGACGAGCATACACACACACACTTGTAGTCCCTTATTACGTGTGTGAGCATTTGTGACCTGCGTGCGTTACTCTGGCTGCTTGTAGCAATTTTAAAGCCCTGCATTTGCATTTGGTCGGTCTTACGGACTGTCATAACCACTTCACACAGATGTGCTATGTGTGAACATACATATGCATGTATGTACATAAGTAGATTTATTTATTATTATTGTTAATCATATTTATAAATATGTGTATATCCATCAAATACTATAATTATATATAATTAAAATTATTTTATACACATTTTCAACCGAAAAAATTATCGTGAAACACTATAAGTTTACTAAATGCTTTGCAATACATGAAATACACATGTCATATTATACTCAAGCTGTACTCATTATTGCCAAAATTTTCTGATTAAGTCATAAAGGCCCATTTTACAGTCACCCTACGATTCAAACCACACAAAATTCACAAACTACTAAATCCGGAGACAATTATATTCCTATCACATACATGCATATGCAGACCGTGGCGAGCACAAGCCAATGTTCACGTATTAAGAACATACACACAATATTCCACAGGCAGCAAGAATAGTTTCCCATACTAACACATAATGCCTCATGCATGTAAAACGGGACTCTAACTGACGATTGACGAAAATATTGAGAAAGAATTGAGTTTGGCGACCCACGCACACAAAAAGCACATACATGTAGCAAGGGACTGTTAATGTGTGTGTGTATGCTTGTCGCGAAAATATATTCTTTCTATGCACAACAGGCTGTGCAAATTGTAAAGCCCAAAACTTGCCGTTGGTCGGCCTTGTGAAGTTTGCACATGCATACATACATTTGCATATGTGTATGTTTGTATGGGATGATAATTGTCTCTGGATTTAGTAGTTTGTGAATTTTGTGTGGTTTGAATCGTAGGGTGACTGTAAAATGGGCCTTTATGACTTAATCAGAAAATTTTGGCAATAATGAGTACAGCTTGAGTATAATATGACATGTGTATTTCATGTATTGCAAAGCATTTAGTAAACTTATAGTGTTTCACGATAATTTTTTCGGTTGAAAATGTGTATAAAAATAATTTTAATTATATATAATTATAGTATTTGATGGATATACACATATTTATTAATATGATTAACAATAATAATAAATAAATCTACTTATGTACATACATGCATATGTATGTTCACACATAGCACATCTGTGTGAAGTGGTTATGACAGTCCGTAAGACCGACCAAATGCAAATGCAGGGCTTTAAAATTGCTACAAGCAGCCAGAGTAACGCACGCAGGTCACAAATGCTCACACACGTAATAAGGGACTACAAGTGTGTGTGTGTATGCTCGTCGCCAAAACATATTCTGTACGAACCTCACTGCTTTCATACCCTTCCTAGAAATAATCATGAAAACGCTAAACTTTTGTATGAACGTTGCAAACCCTTTTAAGATTTCGGTATACCCTTCATTCAAAAGAAAAGAGCTGGGATCGTCGCGAACAGAAATTTCAATTTTTGTGCGCTGCTGAGGGTGATGATTTCAGAAACTATAGAGAGCGAGAGAGAGGGACTGAGAGAGAGAGAGAGTAGGACAAATAACACACAGTTGTGCTTCATATGAAAACGGGACCATTTCGATTGAGCGCTGGCAGCGCACTGACTTTGTCGTGCAGCATTTTCACTGCTTGAGCCTCAAAAAACCGAGCCGAGCAAATACGAAGTTCTCCGGTCGCTTCAGAGAAGAATTCCGTCGTTGAAAAAAATTGCTCTACGTGTCTAGTCTATGTGTTGTGTGGTTAGTGCCCAGATCTCCTACTGGTTCGCTGTACCACTGACACTGGTCAGTTACCACGATTGAGTGATAGTAGGTTATGCAAAGCGGTCAGCTGTTTTAACAGCGTGACGTCATTATTTCAGAAAATGGTGCGCGCGCGTTTATATTTGTATGAAAATCAAGCAATTTTGACACTGTTATCTGTTTTAAAACTAGTAGAATAAATAAAACGAGCTGGGAGGCTAATCATAGGTTCTATATAGATTCACGAATCTGACAATATAAAGGTTTTTGCCAATTTTTATATTCTAAGTCGTTTTCCAGGCAGTTATTGCACATCCAATCCCTTGACCACTTTTACTTTCGCGTAGAATGGCTTTAATTATATTATTTAAGGCTTTAATTTTGAAAACTAAATAGTTACGACTAAGTATTATGCATTACTCAACAATCCGCATCATAATATTCACTAATTTCATTTATTATATTACGAATCTAATGGCCATAGATGATACGCAGCAGTGTTAGGTGATGCCTTGCTTTTTAGAGCTGATTTGGACAGATTATATGTTTCCTTGGGTTTTTAATACTCATAATTTTGGTCAGTTTTCGATTTTGTAATTAACACACCAATTTTATTTCATTCCACCGGATGTTTTTGATATGACAGCAGGTGTGAGCAGCACCTTTATTGGTGCAGCTTCAACGTGTAGTATATTTGAATATGTAGATAGTTTGGTATAAATAAACATTATTGATGGCGAAAACTCAGTTAACTATGTCTATCAACCATTCCTGCTGACATATTGGCCATTGTAGCCATATCATTGCTGCTTTCGAGAGGCCTCCCAGTTTATTCCATTATATACTGAGTTTCTTTACTGTATGGTAATAAAATTAATGATTGACCATTTTTAAGATATTTACCATTGAAAATTGCTTATATATACTTAATTTTACTTGTTTTGGACCACTTGGACCGATCTCTGCTGAAGCCTCCCACCAAGCTCCAGCCGGAATAACATAGCAAAATCTGAAAATGTGACGTCACAAGAGACCTGTTAGTTAACATTAAAAGTAACGGAACTGTTCTTTGCGCAACCTACTGTGTCTTTTAACAGTGGTCAGTTACTGTACTTAGCGACCGGCTGAGTATTTCGTCTCCGTCCCACTTATCACTTGCCTCTCCAGGTAATGACACTTCGGTACATAAATCTTCACTACTACTATACATATGTACATATGTATGTACATATGTATAAGTGACACAGCTATCATCTCATCAATAAAGACACAGAACTTACAAGCCGATCTTTTGTATTTATTGTCGACGCCACTACTCCAACAAAAATTAAAATTTTAATACATACATACATATGGGTCAGGTTATGCATAAAACTTTTTGGTGCTCCATTTGGTTGACATAAAAATAAGTTAACAAGCGGAGTCAACCACACACACACACACATGGATTGTTGCTTTAAAATTTTATAAAATGCAAATTTCACTCAGCTGTTGCTGTTGCTATTGCATTGGGTGCTGTGCACTTTATAGATCTAGGCACTGGGGCTGGGCTACGGCTGGGGCGGGGGTTGTTAAACTGACAGCTTGACTACTGGTGCAACTGATGTTGCATAATTTAGTTGACCAATTTACACTGGAAACCGTTTGCCGCTGAGTGCAACCGGAAACACATGCATCGCTGTCCGCCCGAACGGCCTGTGGAAGACATCGACCCACTCCGCTCTCCGCTCCAGTCCCAAATGCCTCGCCAGCCCAGTATTCTCCACGCGTTTTTTCACTGGTGTCCGTTGTTGTTGGTTACTCTGGGCTGTATTTCCACAAATGGGTATAATGAATTTAGGTTAAGCCTGCAGAGGAATAATAGAGTTTCCAAATCGAAATGTACATCAAATTTCTATTAGTTCTATTTAACTTCAAATCTATTTCTCTGGCTGTTTCACGCATAACTGAGAAGTCTATAAAGTTTTAACTTATTTTTGCAAAGCTGTCCCCATACAGATCTGTCATTAGTCTCTCCTACTCATATGTATCTCAGATATTATTCCATTTGTTGTTCAATAACTAAGTTATCGTACTCTGTAATACATTATATGTGGAGTATATTGGTTCTCTAGAATATTAAGTTACTCTTCACTAGTTTAAAGTTTAAAGCAAGGCACTGACAATACGAATATATTTCAAGCTCCTAAATATGTAGGTACTTGAATAATGTTATGATATTGATAATATAATCAAGAATATACAAACTCTGTGGTCGACTATGCTTAAAACAAAATGCACTCATACATATGTATGTATCTATGTACATATACATACCTCACATTGTTTATGTAATGGCGTAAAAGCACATTGAACAGAGCATCGCATAGTCTAGGAATATGCGGTAGCTACTAGCTACATCAAGTCCTTATTATACACTAGCTTAAGCTCGAATACAGGGTATTGACCAATCAAACCTATGCGCCTGCTAGACCTTGATTTTCTCTTAGTTACTGCTGCTGCTGCTGCCGCCGTTGTTTTTGGGGTCATCTGCAGTTGACATATTTACTCGTTATGGCCATTTGTAAATCGTCTCCACTGATGGCAGACGCGCAGCGGGAAACTCTTCTTCTACTTTAAACGGGCTGACGATGCTGATGAGCTGGGAAGGGGGCGGTGGCAGGTGCGGGCAGGGCAAGGCTGCTGGCTGATGGGCAAAGATGACCAATCAACTGGAACAATCAAGCCGAGTAAGAAAGTTAAATATGTATATGGTTTTCCCGATTCCGGAGCACATATATACATATATTTAACCTACCAATCATATTACATTTTGTATTTAATGTGCTCCGGAATGTGTATACATATGTTTTAAATAGTTATTAGGTCGATAAGCTCATAATAATCTATATTTTATAAACAAAGTTTTGTGTGCTTTTAGCTTACGAACTGTTAACCTATGTTATTTATATTGGAGTATTATACACAAATATAAATTAAATAAATATTAATTATTATTATTGTACATCTTGAACACATACCAACTAAAACGATAAACAAATGCCAAACAAACTTTTTAATTTGAAAACAATTGAGAACGTTGCAGTCGGGTGTTACTGCAGAATACTCAGAATACGCCCACAAGGGGCGTGCCAAACCGGAAAAGCTTATATCTGATTCAGTTTACGAGCTAAAGGATCGGACAGACGGACGGACAGTAAGACGGACATTGCACAAAACCATTAAATGAAATGAGTTTAATTTAAAATCGCGTGATACAGATGTCGGATAGGCATTAAAAAGTATCGATAGATCATTGAAAATTTCACTGCGATGTATTGCACGAAAGGTGTTGGAAAACTACTCAACTGTTTGACATATTCATTTAATTTTTCAAAAGAATTCATAGTTTGAATAGAAAAATATTTTATTTGATTTGATTTATCGCAATGTTCAAATGTGTAGAGAAAAATACAAAATGCGCCGAGATTCATTGCGGCACTTCAGAAGAAGCAAACTTTCTGATAAAATGTAATTGCCGCAAAATTTTTTTCGACTACTTCGCATTCCAGCAGCATTTTTATAGGGACTATTCGGAGCCAGAGCCAGAGCCAGAGCTAGAGCCAGAGCCAGAGCCAGAGCCAGAGCCAGAGCCAGAGCCGGAGCCAGAGCCTCAGAGCGTGATGGAAGAGATTTTTAAGGCACCTATTAACTGTTTGAATGTGACATCGTTGTGGAAATTGCTAACGGCCACAGAAATGGGATATAATACCTTCAACTTGACACGCCGCTTGCGCACAGATCAAGGCCGTAAGAAGCTCCCGTGTCAGCAATGCGATAAGCTATTTACCAGTCGCCGTTCTCTGCGGAAGCACACTCAAGGGCGCCGTTGGACTTGCCACAGCTGCGACAAGAGCTTCTGCACCGACAAAAAATTGTCCATCCATAAGCACAAGATGCATAAGATTGGCAACACACACAAAGCTCAGTATCTAGGCGGATCCCTATTGTTTTCAAACTGCGTCAGCGCTAAGTATCCAGAAACTGAACCTACACTTTGCTTGACCGTACACTGCTGCAACCAGTGCAACAGAAAGTTTGTGGATGCCAATGATCTGCAGCAGCACCAGCTTATACATGTGGAGCCCGCAACAAACTAAATAATTAATAAAGTATCATATATATTTATCTGTATCTGTACCTTACTAATCAAATAGCAATAGTAGCCAAAAGCTGTGCCAAGACAGACAAAAAATATGCAAGTTACGTACATATATGTACGTATGTATGTACATATGTATCTTAAGATATTTATTTCGTCGTCTAATGCAGAAGATTTCAGCCTTCAATTTAGATCATCGATCGAGATGGTTATCAGAGGCTCAACTATCCAAATTTTGAGCTCCTAGCTCGATTGAGCTTTGTTTATTTGTCGTGAGCGAGTTTATTACACATCCTGGCGATAAGGGTGGGGCATGGCAGTGGAAGGGTTGTGTAGTTGTAGTAAATCAGCTCGACTTCGTTTATATTAATAAATCAAAAATGATTGTATTGTAAGCACGAAATGAATCAACTTGATGTACCAAAATAGAGTTTTCTTTGTAGTAAAGCACACACTCATGCACTTCTACATGTATTGTACTGCCCGCATATGTCAATCAAGCTTACGTGTGTGTGGGGTGGAGGTAGGGATGTGGTGGACGAGTAGGGGGAAAAGCGGGAAGATCGACGGCAACTTGTTGTAGGCTACCGGAGCTAACTAATTCCCACTTCTAGGTTATTTGATTAAAAATCGAATTTTGCATACGCAAACCGTGAAAATAGCAAAGCTTAAATTGTAGCGTCGACTAATGCTAATTCGTCCAGACTCTGTCTATTGGTCAATCGCAACAGGTGGGGCAGCAGCAGCAGCCGTAGCCGTAGAATCGGTGCGTAAATTGGTTGCATTTGGATGCGTTGGCAAATTGCAGGTTCGGCGGCTAGTAGACAAAAACTAAAAGCTCATTTGAAGTTACTTCCGCTGCTAAATGAAAATGCATTTCCTGGCTGGAAGAGGCGTTTAAGCTGCCGCCATTATGGAAAGGGATGGAAGTGGACCGCCGCACCAGCCAAGCATTGGCATTGGGATTGCATGTGACGCTGTTGTATGATATTTTTATGCAAAATGTTGCGACATCTGTAAATGATTTGGTGCCATTAGAAGAAGAATACATGTTCGGATCTGAGTTAGAGCTTGAACTCCAACGTCGCCCATGCTGTATCCCAGTGGTCTAACTACTTCCCATGACCATCCTGCATACTGTTGCACTTCCGGCCATTGGCCATCGTCCACTGGCAGAAGTCACCAAATGTTGCTACAACACCCGGACAGAGCCAGACCCAGACCCAGAGCCAGAGCCAGAGCCAGAGCCTGAGACTCCAACTGAGACAGTGCAGTGAGTCAGTGAAGCAACGTAGGCCAGGCACAGGCCGCAAAATGTTTTCCGTACGCATTTTCTTGTCTGGCGTAGTTTGCTTTCAGTTCAATCAAAATATCGACTGTCTAATGCCCTATGTTGCATTATAATGAGCCTTAACCTAGTCAGTGCTTAAAGATTTCGTTAGCTAATCCTATATACATACTTGTGCTGCCCTCTCAAAATACATAATTAAATTGACGCTTTAAAAATGTTGACACTTCTAAGTATTCCAATTATATGTGAATAATACAAATGAAGTAGGTTAGTCGGACAAGCCTTAACAATGCCATGCACAAGGGTGCAAAGCGGCACAAGCTACAGAGGCATAATACCTAGAACGCGACTGTGAGCTGGGACCTGGGACCTGTTACCGAGCCGTGTCTGGTTGGGTTGGCATCAAGCCATTTAGAGTGAGAAATTGACCATTAAAACAGACAGCTACATATGTTGACAAATGCAACGCGTTGCGAGGCCCCCAGTGTCTATTGGTTTGGGGGCTGGACCATTTCTTAATTCGAAGTTGGGGCTAACAAGCCGTACCGCACCGTACGGAACGGAATCGAGCAGCAGCCACAACAAGTGGACTACGTAGTGAATCTTTTGTTCTGTGCTCCAAAACGCCGTTTTACGGATTTCTTAAATGCAAGGGTTGCCCAACTGCTACGTGAGTATTGTCATTTTTGAGGAATGCGGAAAATGTTTCCATAACAAACATACATATAAAGTTAATAAGCACCAATAGCTAAGACGATCAAGTTATGTCCTTCTGCCTGTCCGTTTGTCCCCTATATTTTATTTTAGAGTAAAAGTAATAGATCATTTTTTTTGTTTTCATAAAATTATTTGAATCTATCTGGCCAGTCTTTACAGCCAGAGCAACATATTTTTGTAGATCTCACAATCATAAAATAAATTAAATTTAAGTTTATTAGTAACTTTGATATTAACTATTTAGCTAAAATTCCTTTGTTTTTTCAAATTACATATTTTAGATAACATTTTTATTTTGATTTGTTTTTGTAAGACAAATTCATTTTATAGTATGGAAACTTTTTAGTTGACAAATATTATATTGTGATTTACATTTTTGTATATTTTATGGCTAATAAATGTATACATTTTAGGTCTGTGATTTTTGTAAGCATGCATTGATAGAACTTAAAGTGTTTATAAAACACACTTTGAGTATATCCTAGTCATTCACTTTCCAGTAAATCACGCGGACTTGTTGAGCAAATGACTATAACTATAAAGCTACTAATATATGTATAGATTTCAACAGAGTTGCTGCTCATTCTTTATATAACATATTATATTATTTCTACTTATATTTCAATTAGTACCCACAATTCAAAGATGTTCGATTTGGCAGATGACAGAGTTTAGGGCAACCCTCGTCGATATGCATGTGTGTGCCCATTGAGGACCCAAGAGCTGTGGGCTTTGGTGGCTGGGGCACAGGTCCCTGGACCGTTGCCTTTGCCTCGATTTTCCAAATGTTGCATTTCTCATTGCGATAATCAAATTGTAGGCTTCTTGTCTGAACCAGCCATCGAGTCAGCTAGCCGGCCACCGTGCCAAGTGGTAGGTCGATGGGTGCACTGCACATCCGGTGTGTGGCAATTTGACAGCACTGACGCTGAGCAATGGCCAGAGTCCTTTGTCCCATGTCCTGACGGGCCAAAGTGCGACTGCCATGCGTATCTATTATGTAAGCCAATAAATAGAGGTAGTTAAGAACCTTGCGGTTTTCAACATGCATTTCAATTTGAAAAATGCCTTCAGTCAGTTGGTCAGGTTGCATCGATTTCATCTTCCTCCCTCCCTTGCCTCGAACGAATCGCATTTGCCAGTTGTTAGTTTGGCGAATTCGCACGCCTCTACTAAAGTCGAATGGGTAAAAAACCTAACGCAAAAGCTACGACTTCGACTTCGACTTTGATTGCGAATGCGAACGCGAATGCCATAAAGCAGGCAGCGAACCGGGGCAAAAGTTGTGCAAATATAAACGCGCATCGGTGAGCTCCCCTCCGTCCACTTTTATATTTCCCCAGCTGTGAAAACGTAATCGAAAAGACCCCATGATTCACAATACCGGTTTTGGTTGTTGGTCTCTCGACTGCCAGCTACGCCCTGCTCATGCATATCTGCATCTATCTATTGAGATTGGGCACCAAATCAGCCGAAACAAGTGCAGTCGCATTCACTTATGCATGGGCATGGGTATGGGTATGGGTGTGGACATGGGCAGAGGCCTTGCGGTCGCCTGTAATCCTGTGCTAATTGTTAATCTGTCAACTTCTAGGCATAGAGCAATGCCAGTGGCCTGGTCTTACAGTTTCCGTCAGCAACTATGTTAAACGGCCATTAAAGCTCAAGGCGGGCGATTCTTTGGAGTTCCCAGTTTGCGGCAGCAAGCGCTTGTGCATACTAATTAAGTCCAAGTTCAGGTTCAGGGCAGCTGTTTGGCTTGGTTTACGTGCAACCATTGGCGTGGCAACGGCACGAGATACGCACAACTCACCCACACACACACACGCACACACATTGCCTTTTTTACCAACGAGATTACCACGAAATTGTCATATCGCCAAGCGTAGTGTTAATGATGATTCACTGCATCCATTCATTTATCCATCCACACACTGTCTATTGTTTTTGCCCACCAGCACGTCGCTGCTATGACGACCCAAAGCTCCATATGACATCGTATGACTGTATAGCATTGCTATTCAATCGGCTATCAAAATTTATTAGCTCGAACTACTTCACGAGCGTAAATGAGTATATTAGTATTGTTGTCCAGCCATCTACACGTTGAATATTATGACTTTAAGTGGGGCAATACCTTTATGCAATACAATTTGTATACCCTGAACCCATTGAAAATGGGAAATCAGGGTATAATGGTTTTGTGAAAAGTATGTAACAGGCAGAAGGAGGCGTGGCAGACCCCATAAAGTATATATGTCCATCTCCGTCTGTCCGTCTGTCCGTATATTTGAACGCGTCTATTTCAGAAGATATAGTAAGTGCTAGAGACTTGAATTTTGTATTCCTAGGTTTGTGCACTAACCAGAGAACACGCTTAGGAGACACGCTGAACCCTCCTCCTAATCATTCTGCACTCCTTTTATGCACACATACATACACATGCATCCACCCGCACGCAAAGGCCCGCGCTCTGCTAACTGCACAGTAAGCAGCGACTGCGCTTCGGCTGCGCTGCAGTGTGGGCAATATTATGAGAATTTATTTGTTGAATAATTTCGTTTGTAGACGTACATTCTTAATGACACTTTTCGAACGTAATCATAATGTGTAAATGTGTGTACATTCCAAAGCACAAGTCTCTAGTACTTGATATACGTTTTTTACGAATGGGGGCGAAAGGAGTGTGGTATCCAAAATCAGTAAATTACAAAATGTGTGGTTCCATCAAATGTATATACACAGTAAATCTGAAGTCTCCAGGTTTAATAGTGTTCAAATAAAGCGGAAAAACAATATCAATTTATCGATTATCCTCGATAAAAAGATATCGAATGAGTTATCGAAAAAATATAAATATAATAATAATAAACATGCAAAATTTCAGCTCTCTAGCTCTTATAACTTCTGAGAACTAGGCGTTAATACGGACGGATGGACGGACGGACGGACGGACAGAAGGACAGGGCTAAATCGACTCAGCTCGTCGCACTGATCAAGAATATATATACTTTATGGGGTCTGCCACGCCTCCTTCTGCCTATTACATACTTTTCACAAAACCATTATACCCTGATTTCCCATTTTCAATGGGTTCAGGGTATAAAAATAGCACAGTTAAATAATTTTTTGTCAATATCAAAATTTATTTCATGGCAAGCAAAGTTATTATTAATGAGATATAACTTATTAAATTTTCTCAAGTCTCACATTTTACAGTATGTATTTATCAACAATTCATCTCATTTCTTGGGACGAATACAAAGATTATGTAATTTCTGGATTATAGATACCCTCTAAAAAAGCGCATAATGCTTGGAATGTTAGAGTTCTGGCGATCCCCTAGTCAGCAGTCTCGACTAGAGTACTCTTACTTATTAAATATAATAAATAAATATATTATCGATTTTCAGTTAATTAACAATGAAAAGTTAAAGCATCGAAACTTCGAGTATACGATATTGACAATTTGATTTTACGATATTGGCAGTTAGATCATTCATCACTTTACTGTTTATTATTGCATTTACAGCCGGGGGTTGATCAATTGACGGTATCTGGCGTAAGATTGAATCGATTGGAATATGCAATAAAATGCAATTCACAAAGCTCAACACTCACTCAATTCGAATTTGAAAGCAATGTCAATAAAATAACTTTCGTCTCTCTATCCCTCTCTTACTGCTTCTCTTTCTCTGACTCATTTTAGAGTCAGCCTGGTATTTACTTTCGCAATTTGCGAAATTTCTGCTAGTGAATAACGACTAAAGTTTTAGGCTATACCAGACTAGAATATACCCTTATAATCATTGCTTATATAGCATGCTTCTGCTTATATATAGAGAGTCGGATTACTTTACAAACGATATAATAATTTATAACCCATTGAAAATGGGAAATCAGGGTATAATGGGTTTGTTAAATGTATGTAACAGGCAGAAGGAGGCGTGGCAGACCCCATAAAGTATATATATTCTTAATCAGGGCGACAAGCTGAGTCGATATAGCCCTGTCCGTCTCTCCGTCTGTCCGTATGTCGATTTCAGAAGATATAATAGCTAGAGACTTCAACTTTTTTTTAAAATGTCCGTATATAGCACGCGCATATCGACTTTATCACTAAAAATCGATAACTCATACCGTTATTTTTTTTATCGATAAAAACCCTTATCGAAACCCAGCTATAAAATTATATCTCCTACATCTTTAGAGCTAGAGTGTCAAAATTTTAAATGTAGACTCGAAAGTACGTTATAGAATTTCGATTTTTGTTGCAATTCACGCCCCACCTCTATTTTCACCCCCTCACCCTTAAGTTTGTAAAAGGCGTATTTCAAATACTAGAGACTTGTGCTTTAAAAAGTATACACCTTTACACATTATGATTACGTTCTGAAAGTTTAATTAAGATTGTACGTCTACAAACGAAATTATTCAACAAATAAATTCTCATAATATTGCCCACACTGCAGCGCAGCCCAAGCGCAGTCGCTGCTTACTGGCTTACTGCGAGGGCTTTTGTGTGCTTGTGGATGCATGTGTATGTATGTGTGTATAAAAGAAATGCATGATGATTAGAATATCAGCTTGTAGGGTTCAGGGTATCTCCTAGTCGAGCAGTGTCAACTAGAGTCTTCTTACTTATTGTATTAAAGATTTACTTAAAATCAATAATATATATACATATATGCCTTTTGGCATTCCCTCTCAGCATATGCATATACCCATTGGTGCACATATACATTAGTGGGTATAGCTCATCAAAACGAACTGCAAGCGACAAATTAATTTGTACCACTTTTTTTTTTGCATTTTTATTGAACTTGCCACGCAGGCATGTGTATGTGCAGTGCATATTGTAGTATATTTAATAGGTAATTACCAAAAACAGCAACAGCACCAACAAGTACAACAACAACAGCACCAACAAATACAACAACAACACAAAGCGCATGCGGTTGCTGCCAACAGCAGCGACAGCACAAACTGGTGTTAAAATAATAATCAAAAGGCTAATAAAATAGCTGTAATGATGTGGGTGCCGCAAGCAGCAACAACCACATCAGAAATAACAACGACAACAAAAACAACAATAAGAGGACACTAATCACTAATCACCAATCACTCAACGCGAACAGTTTGAAAAGGCAATGAACTGCAACCGCTAATCAAAGCTCACAGGTAAAAAAACAACAAGTAAGAAAGCTCTAGTCGAGACTGCTCGACTAGGAAATCCCCTGAACCCTTCGGAGAACTGATATTTCAATAATTTTTCGCATCTTTCTGCTGACAAAAGAAAAGCACACATGCATATACACACATACATACATAGGCGCGCACGCATGGGCTGCAGTGTGGGCTTACCATGGGAACTTTATTGATTAAAAACCTTTTTTGTGGAAGTACGTTTTTTATGACATGGCTAAATAGACTCAGCTCGTCGCCCTGATCAAGAATATATACACTTTGTGGGGTCTGCCACACCTCCTTCTCCCTGTTACATACTTTTAACAAAACCATTATACCCTGATTTCCCATTTTCAATGAGTTCAGGGTATAAAAAAAAAAAACAGAAGCTCTCTTCGCTCTCTCGGCCAGTTATCCTGACCTTCGATGTCATGCATAAATAGGCTGAAACCTTCCCCGTGTGACCATCAGGGGTATATCAACACCCCTGAGCAAAAACTGTGTCGATTTTTATACCCTGAACCCATTGAAAATGGGGAAATCAGGGTATAATGGTTTTGTTAAAAGTATGTAACAGGGAGAAGGAGGCGTGACAGACCCCACAAAGTATATATATTCTTGATCAGGGCGACGAACTGAGTCGATTTAGCCCTGTCCGTCTGTCTGTCCGTCCGTCCGTATGTATGAACGCGTCGATTTCAGAAGATATAGAAGCTAGAGACTTGAACTTTTTTTTAAAATGACCGTAAATACAGCGCGCATATCGAGTTTATCACCAAACATCGATAACTCGTCTAGTTATTTTTTTATCGATAAAAAACCTTATCGAAAGACAGTTATAAAATTATATCTCCTACATCTTTAAAGCTAGAGTATTCAAATTTTAAATGTAGATTGATATGCACGTTATAGAATTTCGATTTTTGTTCAATTTTACCTTCCACCCCTATATCCACCCCCTCACCCATAAGTTTGTAAAAGGCGTATTTCAAATACTAGAAACTTGAGCTTTGGCACATACGCGCATATTAATGATATAAACACAATCTAAAAGTTTCATGAAGAACGTACGTCCAGAAAAAAAGTTATTAAACAATTAAGTTCCTATAGTGAGCCCACACTGCAGCCCATGCGTGCGCGCCTATGGGTGTCTATGTATGTGCGTTGCGTGTGTATGTGTGTGTGTTTGCTGTTGCTTGAAGGGTTCAGGGGATCTCGTAGTCGAGCAGTCTCGACTAGAGCTTTCTTACTTGTTTTTTTTTTTTTTTTTTTTTTAAATTGAACGAAGTTTTCTATTTAGGTCAATTAAAGTTATGTTTAGCGCGAGTTTAGAGTTTAGTTCATAAGCTATATAGTACTCTATATATAATCTATAATCTAAACATTTTGTGATCATTTCAGATTATTAGATGCGGAACAAATCAACGGTAAAACTGTAAAATTGCAAAAAATAATAATAATAAACAAGTAAGAAAGCTCTAGTCGAGACTGCTCGACTACGAGATCCCCTCAACCCTTCGAGCAACAGCCATTTCAATAATTTTTAGCGTTTTTCTGTTTATACAAGCACACACATACACACGCAAACACACATACATAGTCACACATAGGCGAGCACGCATAAGCACGCATGGGCTGCAGTGTGGGCTTATTATGGGAACTTAATTGTTTAATAACTTTTTTTGTGGACGTACGTTCTTCATGAAACTTGTGTTTATATCATTAATATGCGTGTATGTGCCGAAGCTTAAATCTCTAGTACTCGAAGTACGCCATTTACAAATTTAAGGGTAAGGGGGTGAATATAGGGGTGGGGGTGAATTATAACAAAAATTCTATAAAGTACTTTCGAGTCTACATTTAAAATTTGGAGACTCTAGCTGAGTTTTCGCGGTTTGTTATCGATACAAATATAGCTGGATGAGTCATCGATTTGTATTTTTATACGGACATTTAAAAAAAAAGTTGAAGTCTCTAGCTATTATATCTTTTGAAATCGACGCGATCAAACATACGGTTCAGGGTCCGTCTGTCTGTCCGTATGTTTGAACGCGTCGATTTCAGAAGATATAAGAACTAGAGACTTGAACTTTTTTTTTAATGACCGTATATACAGCGCGCATATCGAGTTTGTCACCAAAAATCGATAACTCATCCCGTTATTTTTTATCGATAAAAAACCTGATCGAAAGACAGTTATAGAATTATATCTCCTACATCTATAGAGCTAGAGTCTCCAAATTTTAAATGTAGACTCATATGCACTTTTTAGAATTTCGGTTTTTGTTATAATTTACCCCCACACTTATATCCACCCCCTCACCCATAAATTTGTAAAAGGCGTATTTCAAATACTAGAGAGCTTCGGCAAATATACGCATAGTAATGATATAATTACAATCTAAAAGTTTCATTAGAAATTTACATCCACAAGCAAAGTTATTAAACAATTAAGTTCCCATGGTAAGCCTGCAGCCCAAGCGTGTTTATGCGTGCGCGTCTATTTGTGTCTGTGCATTTGTGTGCGTGTGTTTTTTTTAAGCAGAAAGACGCGAAGAATGATTGAAATATCAGTTCTCCGAAGGGTTCAGGGGATTTCCTAGTTGAGCAGTCTCGACTAGAGCTTTTTTACTTGTTATATTTATATTTTGTATATCAAATATATACATATATAAAAGTTTTATTTGATAACAAAACAATAAAAGTGTGTAAGCGTATTTTCGTATTGGTGTTTGCAGTGAAGATTGCACTCAACACAGTTACCTTATGCCCTTGAAACTAAGGAAAATATCGATCCAGCTACTGAACTCTCAATGTTCTAAAAGTGCTTGACTTTGGAATTCCCTCCGCACCTACCTGAATTGCTTACACTTATTATTCACTCTAAGCCACTGATGAATGGAACTAAATAATGTTCTTAGTTTCTCTTTGATTGGTTTCTCTTTTTCCCGAATCTTCCGATCGGCATTCGATGGCACACGCCATTCCAATATTTATTAGATGGACTGATACTGTTGCAGCTTTTTGTAGCCACTCGCTGTCTGCGTTTGATGCACGTCTGACACATGACAACACATTAGCCGTGTCCTGGCGCAGCCCCTTAGCCCCCTTGACCCCGTTGCCAAGCGCTGGCTACGCCACTTTGCCACCTGATTTTGCTCAGGTCAAGCCTTGGATTTGGATTTGACGTATAATTTCCTTGCTTTTTGCTTGAAAATTAGTCAAAAATTTACATACGAAATCGAATGCGCTGGCTGGCCAGGTGTTGCATTTTTTGCTTAGACCAAACCCAGTCAAACCAAAGCAGCCCTCAGACTTCAGACTTCAATCCTGTGGTGATTTGTCAGTGGCAATCAATGGTCAAATGATCGTTTTATATGCGTGCCGTCTCACCTCTGACAGCCAAATTGTTGCGGCGCACACAACAAAGCCAAACACAAAAGCTCAACTGCTTAGCTGGGTATGCCAGGTGTGCGTATACCCTATAGCCAGTTGCTGTCAATAAAACTGGAGCTAACTTTCTTTGCGCTTAGATTCATATAAGAATGCATTATTCAAGATGGCCATAAGAGTTGTTTACTCAGATCTTATATGTACATTAATCTTTGAATATATATGCATATATAGAAAAACCGAAAGTTTAGCATAGTAGAAAACACTTCTTCATTCTTGGGAAGAAAGAGAGCTGCTGAGATATCTTCTAATAATCTTCCAATACCCTTTGAGTACTAGTACTAATACTTATTAAGAAATAAAGAAGAGCTTTCACATCGTATAGCTGGTCTATATAGACTTCCATAAAAGGCAACGTATAGATCTAAATGACGAAGTCAGTCAAAATATGCGAATATGTATATTTATATATACATACATATATTATTAATTCTTTTATACAGAATAAATTATTTTAGAAATAAGAAAAAAAAGTCATGGATGCTGAGTAAATAAGCTGATCCAAAATGCAACTGACTAATCTTGATGCTTATTCATAAGAAATCAAAAAACTTTAAATATTACTCATACGCAGCGTACTCAACGCAAACCCAGTTGGCCGATGTCTTAATCTGCCTCTTAATTAAATAAATAATTAAAATATATATTAATATATGTATATTAATAATATACATATACATATGTATGATATATGTATTTATATATGTACACATGTACTTAGACAGTTATTGATAAATACGTCAGCGATGATAACGACGTCAGAGTCAAACGGCTGATTTGAAACCAGTTTAATCACTTATTTAATATGGCTAATATGAATATGAATAAATAAATAAATGAATATATATATATATATATATATATATATATATATATATATATATATATATATATTTATTTATTTATTCATATTCATATTAGCCATATTAAATAAGTGATTAAATATATATATATAAATAAAAGAAAGTTGTGTAAAAGTGTTACTACGTCTTTGGGATTACTCGATGCTCGATGTATTCAGTCGAATGGCAAAAACGAGGCAATGGCAAGCGTTTGGTGATAAGAAAACTGATGCACAATGTGATTCTTATTCCAAGGATTCCGATGATCCCAACAGATATGCCTTTTGAGTTTAAACGAATTCCATTCCCGATTCGGCTTGCCTTCGCCATGACGATCAACAAATGACAGGGCCAATCCTTGACTATTTGTGGCCTCAATCTAGAAAATGCGTGTTTTTCTCATGGTCCGCATTATTTGTTCTTGCACCTGACCAAAAAACGAGGAATGTCGTTTACCACAAGGAGCTTGAATGAAAATCCTATTAATAAATTAATCAGAGTGTATCCCAACCTGAACAACATAGCTTTAAAAAATTGTTTACCTAGAAATAATGGATAGGGCAATGCAACGTTTGCCGGCCAGCATGTTATACATTAGTATAGAAGTAAATAAACAAATGTAGTCAGACAGTCTACGGCACAGCATCAGGCGAACCTGACTAATCATAAAAAAAACACATTTGATATATGTACATATATATATACATATATACATATATTTCACTGTCTGTCTCTCTGTCTGTCTGTCTGCCTAAGAAGAGCAAGGGATGCAGAAGAACTCCAGGAGATCATTTAGAAAATGCCTGCAGCAGCAAAGAATGTTCCCATTGCTCTATTTGGCGCCCTGCTCAAAATTTGAGTGGAAGTCGCCCTATATAAAGGGCAGCAGTTGTGGAATTTATTTAGTCGTCCAGACTCAGAGGGGTCAGTCGTACGTGTAGGGCAATGCAATGGCCAAAAAGCGACTGATCCAGTGTGAATCATGCTCAGTTTCATGTGAAGCTTGCGCGGCGTTCGACTGCTGAATAAGCGCTTAATGAGACACTCGTCAACTGTGAGAGGCACGCTCTCACTCTCTGTATCTGTGCGTCTCTCTCTCTCTCTCTTCGAAGAGACTGGCGAATTACCTGGAGTCGTTGCTTCTGCTGTCTCTGCATTGCTGGCTGCTGACGTACGATTTGTGTGTTGTAGCTGATCAGCTGCTTGTCAAATGGGAAATTTCGAATTGCTTTTTATCATATACTCGAATATACATACATACATGTACATATGTATGTATATCAAATATTTCGTATAGATTAATTAGTTTGTTGGCATTTAAATTTGTATATATGTATGTATTTACTATTATATATAAATCTTTATTTATTATATAAATTGTATTTCTTTCTTCTCGAGTCGGTGCCATGTTTTATACGGGAGTAGCCTGCATATATTTAAAGTAGCTCAAACGGGTATCTTAAGCCGCATATAGTGTGTATATGCTGTTAGTCTATGTGTTTTTTCAAATGCCAAAATACATATGAGCATTTCCCCAGAAAGGTCAACCACAGCCAACAAAATTCGAAGTCAATGAACGCATGTTCTGATAACTTCTTTTATAACTATTGATTTAAAATTAATTTAAATTAACTTAAATTTAACTAATATAAACTAATTTTACATTTATTCATAACACATCTCGAAATATTGACACACAAAGCCGAACAAGTGCCAAAGTTCTATTTTGAGTATTTCAATTGCACATTTTGTGTTTATAACTGTTCTTAAAGAGAGACACTATGCAATGAAATATGCTATTTCAAATTTTCGTTTATGCTTAAAGAGTAAAAGAAAAATATAGAAGGTACGATGCAATTACTAAAAAATTGAAAAATAAAAAATAATAAAAAACATTGTAAAGATGTGCCAATTTCTAATAATTTAAAATTATTCGTAATTGTCACTTAGGGTTTCGCTAAAATCTCAAGTTGAACTGTTCATTTAAAAAACGACTTACGTTTTTTTGTAGCCTGCGAACCTCTTGGTTTTTTATGATTATCTTGAAAACTAGCATTTGCCTAAAATCAGATTTAGCACCAATTATAGAGGTAATCAAGAGCTAACAGATTCACTATTCGTCAAAATAAAACAATGTTTTGGCATTCGTTTTTTTTTAAACTCAAATACGTACGAATGTCACATTCGCCTCTAGAGAATTGCCCATATACATACATAAAAGCATAGTGTCTCTTAAGATTTCGCTTATGAGATACATATAAGTTGAAAATTAAGTTATGAATTCATAATATAGTTTGTATATATTCTTTACAAAAGCATTGGTCTTAAAATGACTTAAGATTTCTTTAAACTTAAAATGGAAACTTTTACTGCATAAAGAATACAAATTTGTGAATGCTAAACTTTACTTTAAAATAGATAAAGAAGATATAAGACTGAAGAATAATATGTACAAACTCCGTTAGCAGTCAATATTTATCTATTCTTTTTCTTAATCAACAAAATTTGCAATATTTATTTTACATACATTTGTATGTACATATTCGTTCTAAATACAAAATGTATGTGAAGATTCATAATAGAATATAATATATTAATATAATTACAAATATCAATACGCATTTCTGTCTACCATATAATATGTAGTTTGCCCAATACCACAGATTGTCATACAAATTTGACTTACAAATTCCTTTGGAACAGGTTAACAACCTAATGCGCTGTAACTATATTAGGGCACATACAGAGATAAACTGTCTGCTAGTTGTTCATTTTCGGCTAGTTTTATTTTCAATCAGCTGATTACGCGCACTCCCAACTTCCTTATTGGACTACGCTATACAAGCGAAAGGTGTGCATATGGGTGTGCGTATGTTTGTGTGTGTCTGTGTGCTTGTTGATAATCCTTTTGCTACGCATCAACCACCGACTGCTGCTACATCTCTCCCTCTCCTTCGCTCTCATTGACTCATTCTCTCCTGCTCTTTCATTAGCGCTGACTCTCTTGCATTGCTCTCTTAGTCAGCGCAAGCTGACATGAATTATGCTGGATGCTCTCTTTGGTGGGTGGCAACGTAGTTGCCAGCACTCGCTGATGGGCCTTTGTAGGTATTTTAAAGATATTTGTTGTTGTTGCTATTTCTTTTTTGTTTGCCTGTTATTTGCTTTTTTCTCTGTTTCTTTTTGTTTGCACTGCTGAGCATTTTTGTGGGTGGAGCTTGAATTTTGTCTGTGCTCTGCTGCTCGTCGTTCTTGGTTCATATTTTTGTTATTTTTTTGTCTGGCAGCATTTTATTTGTTTTGTTTTATTCCTCTGTTCCGTTGTTGTTAAATGCGCGCACTCTACGCATAACATTTTACATCACCTCGTTGTGGACTTATTGTGTCGATTGTGAAAGTTTCTGTTACAAGGGAATGATTGCCTGAGTCAGAGCGAGCTAGAGTACAAAGTATTACAAACGTTCCGGGCTCATTTAAAATGGGCTAAAAGGGATATAACCGCCCACTAAATATATATGTATTTATATATGTATGTATGTATATATACGGAAGCTTGGAGTCAATAATGATAGTTTTGAATATTTGGTTATCTGTCTTTCACTATGAGTTGGGGTTGCTCAGTCAGTTAAAATTTATTTAAATTTTAATATTGACCTATACATATATCTGCATATAAACACATATTATTGTATGTATTTAGTGTAATGTTTTTAATGACAGCTCTGCTGAAATCGCTTAGTGCTCAGTGTATTTCCCAGTCGGGCATTCCCAATTAGATCACTTCAAGCTGTTTTTATACGAGATTTTACCCACTATATTTCGCAATAACTTGCAATTTGCTAGGGGAAATAGTTTCTATACTTATCTATACGCGTCTCATTTCTTCTCTTCTTTTTTTTTATTTTTTAATTTGGTAATTCTGTTATTCTTAATCTCTAATCTTTTTTGTCTGATCTTGGAACTTGCTGGGAGTTAAATACATCAAACCCATTCCTCAGTTATTGATCAAATTAATTTACAATAAAAATAATCATATAATATATAATATATAGTCAATCATATTCAGCTTTTTAAATAGATTCCGGAATGCGCCAGCATTTAGTTTTATTTATGGAAAGCTGTGCTGGGTTTTTGGTGAAACTACTGAGAGGAAGAGAAATTAAAACAAAAATTGATTATGCTTGACAACTAAATAGTTTTAGGAAAATACTAGGCCTCCAACATTGTTTGTATATTTCATATGTATTGAAATATTATGTATTGTGATTTTTAAAAAGATAATATGAAAATATTATAATAAATTATTATATATAATAATATTGTTGTCTTTTTCGGACGGAATTCTCCTGATCAACCCAAATAGACATCAGCCAAAATTTACTATACATAAATCTTGCTGATGTATTTTTACGTGAGCCTCATTTTAATTTAATACAGCGTATATTACAAATTTACTTTACATTTTTAGTGATATTTACCAAATACAGTAGTTTCCAACAATTTTCCCAAATTGAGTCTCATTGATCAGATATTGGAGTCGATTTATAAAACTGCTAAAATTTATAGTCTCACAGAGTCTATACGTTTTATATATATTATATTATGTATTATATTATATTATATTATATTACAGAAAAAACAAGAAAAAACGTTGCAGTCGGGCGCTACCGACTGCGGAATACTCATTCACATCCCATCAGCAATTTAGTAGCTAAGTTTAGTTCTAATACTGTAGAAAATGCAGTTTTTTGCGATTTGCCCCTACTGGGGGTTGACACCTCATTTTTGGCCAATTTTTAGAGCGACCTACCGGTAGCCTAATTGCGAAATTAGGATGCTTACGCTCCAAAAATCTGAAAATTACAGGGTATTTTTCGATATGCCACGCCCCTAAAAAGGCGTAACAATTATTTTTGGGGCATCGATAGGGGGGTTACCAGTAACTCAACCAATATCCAATATCCAAATCTAGCTCTTATACTTTTGCGGTTTGCCACGCCCCCTTTGGGCGGAGATATATATACCATAGCTTGTTAGAATTGGGTGGTCAACCCGGGTATATATACCAAATTTCAGGTCTCTAGAAACAATAATGCTTAAAATATAGCCAAATTTAAAAAATTACTATATCTTCAAGTCCGATTTGCCACGCTCCTAGTAGGCGCAGATATATATTTTTTCATCAATCTTTATAGAAACATAACACTAGCTCACGCGCATTTTATCGTTCTAGCTTTAAAACTCTAGGAGATACAGTTTTATCAGATTTTCCACGCCCCCAATGGGTGTAGATATATCCACCATAGCTTGATGGACTTGGGTTGTTGACGCAGATCTACATATCAAATTTCAGCTTTCTAGCTCTTCAACTAACATGAATTCTGGTATATCGGAAAATGCATTTTACGATTTGTCACGCCTCTAGTGGGCGGATCGGGAAAATTTTAACACTTTATAAATCGGAGATATACACGAGTATGTGATCCAAATTTCAAGTCTCTAGCTTCAACAGCGCCGAAATGAAATGCGTTCATACGGACAGACGGACGGACAGCAAGACGGACATTGCACAAAACCAATATACTAATTCACTTCGTGAATGAGTATAAATAATAATAAAGACAATGAATAAATAAATGGATGAATAAATAAATTAAAAGACATTAAGATTGTAAAATTTTAGAGAAAGCTTTTCAAAAGTGTCAACTTGCTTAAGTCCAGCAAATTTATGGCTTCTTCTAATCGCGAATTCCAGGCCTGAATTCCAGAAACTATGCTGACTCAAAGAACCTGGCTTTTGCCGTATGGCCATCAATATGCGTTATGCTGCGAGTTGTGTTCGAAATTGTGACGGGACCACCCAGTCGGAGACCATATTACTTAAATAATACGGTAGCTGGCTGGCTGGCTAGCTGGCAATGCGACCGCACAAGTATCGAGCTAGGCTCAGCTCAGCTGACTGGCCGAGACACTGGCTAGCTGACTAACTGAATGACTGGCTGGCAATGTTTGGAGCAGAGTCTTGGGCCCAGCTGAAAGTTAATTAGCCACTGCGAACAATAGTGTCTGAGCCTGGACCTGGAGCATTCGAGCCACTTCGTATGGTAATTCAAGTCGCACATCATAAACTGCTGACAAAGTTCTGCGCTGCGTCTTGAGTCGCTGCCACCGCAAGCTGATTGAATGTACTCGGGCACTCGTATAAGCGACAAGCGATGAAACTGACGATCAGCCAGATCATTTACGTGTACGTTCTGAAAACCTGGAGTCAAATGCCTGAGCTACGGTCCGAGCCGAGCCAAGCCGAGCCGAGACTGGGGCTGAGGCTGAGGTTGCTGCCCGTCTCCAGCTGCAACTGAATCTTGAGCCAGGCGTGTGTCAGGCTTCTTGTTGTCTGCTAGCCCCTTTTTGGGGGCGCATGCTTCGATCGTTCGATCGCTCGATTGTCGTTCGTCGGCATCTTTAACGCTCGGCTTACTTTCTTTGCCGACAGTCAGACCAGGCAGTCAGGCCGCCAGGCAGCGAGCGAGCAAGCAAGCACTACCTGGTATTGGGCATTTCGCACTGTCTAGAGTTTCCACAGTGTCTTCATTCGATATAGGGGGCTTCGCATAGTTTTGACGCCGACAATGGCATTGCCTTTTGCAATTTAACAATTGACTGCGCCGGCTTGATTTGCAGCTCAGCTTTTGTTGCATTTGGCACAAACAGTATATACATACATATATGAGTAGGGGGCATGTGAAGAGGGGGGCCTATGATTTTGCATCTTTCGGATGTAGTAACCGCGGCGGGGTGTTCAATTTATTTATGCTATGGCGAAACCGCAGAAATACAGAGAAAAAAAACATTGCGCGACCCATGATGATCCATGAAGCTGGAGTTAGGGAGCTTAGCCAAGCAAGGGAATTGTAGTTGGTAGCCCAAATCTAAGTAGCTAACAGTATGTCTGTGTTTGTGTGTGGTTCGCTCTGGCTTGAATAATAATTTATTAACACTCACTCTTAAGGCTTCGTATAAAATTCATGATTTTCGCAATTGTTGCTGATGTTTTTTGTTATTATTATTACTACTGTTGTTGTTTAATGTATGTGCATAATTAACTGTAGTTATTGTTGTATTTTTACCTCTTTGTTTTCCTTGTTTTCCATTCGAGTGTGGTTAGCTTTTTTATTTTTTGTTGTTCTCTCTAGCCCCACCATGAGAGGGGCCTGAATCTTGGTCATTTCTTAATAAATTGTGTTTTCTTTCTTCCATATATTTTATTTTAAATAAATACGATAACTTTATTAATAGTCTTCCATCGTCGCTTCGGCGTCACTTAAACAAAACAACAAAAATCGCATCAGACATTTTCCTGTCGCATGACGCAACTAATCTACACTTAAGACTATAAAAAAAAGAAAATAATTACTTAAGAGTTTAGTTGTACATACTAAGTTTTTAATATAAACGTTTAATGTGCCATACCAATACATACAATTATTATATATATATATTTATATAGAAACTATTTACAGCTCTTATCAATATATGCTAAAAAAAAAAAAAAAAAAAAAAAGTGATTAATTTTATATTTGATATTCGATATTCGAATATGTTCAGATGATTTCTGCATCGTTCTTAATTTCATAGGCAAGATAAAAACGTAAAGAAGGACAAGAGTAGAAAATATACACGCACAAATTGCATTTTCATTTTGGTTTTCAGTTCAGTTCTATGTGCAGAAAGGCGCGTGTTCTTTGGAGTGGCCCTGCCATCAGATTGGGTCAATAGGGACGCCAGACTTGCGTCATATCGCCGACATCCTCTTCGCGTGCCGCCTCATTGCTAACATCGTTTGGATGCTGCTGGTGCTGCTGTTGCTGCTGTTGCTGCTGCTGGTGCTGTGCCTCCAGATGCCGCTGCGCCTCGAGCTGCTGCTGCTGCTGTTGATGATGATGATGATGCAAATGATAATTGTTCTGACTGGCGCCCTCGGCCGCCTGCTCGGCAATCGCAACGGCCGCCTGCTGATCCTGTTCGCCGAGCGAAACGCCACCGCTGAGGCCTGTGCCCAAGCCAATCTCGATGCTCGAGCGATTGCTGGCCAGCGAGCTGATGGTCAGCTGCTGGTCCGTGGCCAGGTACTGTTCCAGCTTCTCGCTGCTGTGCAAGTGCAGATGAATCTGGTTCTGGTTGACCGTTGAGTAGAGTTGTGGATATAGCACGACAGGTGGTGGCGGCGCCGTGGCATGGCCGGCGGCTCCGCCGTATTGGGCCGCCGTCGCTGAGCAACTGCCGTATTGGTAGTTGTTGTAGCCATTCGACCAGGCTGCCGCATTGTTGTAGGCCGTGGGCGTCGCTCCGTAGCTGGCGTTGAGCGTCTCTAGATCTGACTTGGAGCTAGTGCCGCAGTAGCCGCTGGCCGCGGCCGTCTGATACGGATCGGCGGAGAAGCCGTGCATCTCGGGAAGCACTGTCGATATGTGGTAGTTGGCCGCGTCCAGCGTGGTTGTCTCATAACCGCTCATGGCGCTGCTATAGTGGTTCATGGCTGACGCCGTCCCCACCGGCACCGGCACTGGCACCGGAGCAGCAGCCGGGGGCGGGGGTGGGGGTGGGAGCGCCACCTGATGCTGCAGGTGGTGATGGTGGTGCGCCGCGTGGCTATGCGAATGCGAGTGCGAATGTGAGTGCGAGTGGGTGTGGTGGGTATGATGATAGGGCACGCCCACTCCAACGCCTACCGGATACGCAATGTTAGCACCGGAGCTGGACGAGCCTGTCCACTCAGCGGCGCCTATCAGATCGGTTTCTGCAAGAGAAATAGTTGGTTAGCAGCGAGCTGAGCAAGTTAACAAAAAGTCAATTTATTAGCGAGCCCCCATCTGGGGTACATTCCTCACTCCCCACTCGACCCCCATATCCCGGCGCACAGCTGCACTTGTCACAAACATGCGTGGGCGTGGCTGGCGACAGGCGGAATGGATAATTGAAAAATAATTTCATATACGTCGACGCGACGCGACCCACGTGTGTGTGCGTCCTTCACCCCTGGCGACATGGCCAAGGGGTTAACAAATTGGCAGAGCAAAAGAAAATTCCAAGGCATGCCCACGGCAACTACGACAAAGGCAGCGGGTGGTCGCTACCCATCCCCTGCCACGCTGCCATCCTGCTATCCTGCCTTCTGCCTCCTGCCTCTGCCTCATCAGTGATATTTGACACAACGTCGCGCGCATATTTTGATTAATTACGTAAGCCAGCGGGCCCAGCAAAAGTAAAAGAAACACAACTTAAAGTATCCCATAATCCAACACAGTCAGCCAAAGAAGCTGGGCCAAATATGACTTTTAATTAATCAAATTCATTAGGAACAGGGCACGAGTCCGTGAGCAGCGCCAGCCCGTGCTAAATCAACTATTCGCAATTATTACCTGCCTAATCTACTAATACAATGAAAGCGAATAATTCTACTAATTACACCTGACAAGAACAGCGCAAGACTTGCCCGAGCTTCCCATATTTGGGATTCCATTATCTACAACACAATATACATACATAGTATCTGTCTATATATGTAGCTATGTATATTACATGATCTAAGATAAAGTCAATAAATCAAATATGTACGCGCTTACTCGTATGCTGATTGGATTTGTTGTACACATTCCATCTGGAAGTGCTAAGATTGATTTAATTTTATATACGTAATTGTAAAGCTAAGTGAATCTAGCTGAATCTAATTCAATATAGCTCAATCTTTCTGTATGTGTTTATTATTTAAGTAAGATTTGTATCTTCAATTCTAAAAATTAATTAGCCCGAAAAACGCGACTACGCAGATGGCAATAGAATGATTGACGGATTGATTCTTCATGTTTGAAAAAAAGCAAAAACTGGACTGTTATTCACCTGTACGACTTGTAGACCTAGGCCTAAATCGATTTTAGATACAGTATAAGATACAGTATGTATACAATAGCAGAATTGGATTTGAAGATTTAGTAGAAGATACAATAAAGATACAGCCGAAGATACAATTATTTCACGGCTCATATCGGAGGTATATAGACTTTTCATACTATATTATATATTATTATATAGACTATATTTGCAATATACATATATTATATACTATTTACTATATATACAATATTATGAATTGGGAACTACCTAAAACTTCTATCCCAACCCGTTCTATATGATTACGTACTATATTAACTTACAAGAAGTCAGTAATATCTAAAATATAATAAGAGCTTTCATTTTCAAACATTGACCTCATTTCAAGTGATATTCGCTTCAAATTGCTTTAATCACTAAATTCGGTTTCCGTAGCACTAATATTTTCTTTATAACTATTTTCATGAACTGATTATTTGAAATATAAAACAAGTAAGAACGTTGCAGTCGGGCGTTACCAACTGCAGAATATTCATTCACATCCCATCAGCAATTTAGTAGCTAAGTTTAGTTCTAATACTGTAGAAACAACAAATTTTGTTTCAATGTGCCATGCCTCTACTGGGCATAAACGAGCTAGCGGTAACCTTATTGTATTTTTTGATATGCCACGCCCCTAAAGAGGCGTAACAATTATTGTTGGGTCATCGATAGATGAGGTTATCAGAGGCTCAACTATTCAAATTTGGAGCCTTTAGCTCGTAAACTGAAGCAGACATAAGCTTTTCCGGTTTGGCACGCCCCTTGTGGGCGGACATACATATATCCGCCATAGCTTTCTGGTCTTGAGTGGACAGCCCGAGTATATATATCATATTTCAAGAGTCTAGCATCAATACTGCCCAAAATATAGCAAAATTAGAAACATCACTATCCTTGTAGATATATTAATTTTTCACCAATCTTTATAGGATCGCCCCAAGTGGTCGGACTCGGAAAATTTTAACAGTTTAACACGTTATAAATCGAAAATATACACGAACATGTGTTCCAAATTTCAAGTCTCTATAGCTTCAAAAGCGCCGAAATAAACTGCGTTCATACGGACAGACGAACAGTCGGACATACGGAGAGCAAGACGGACATTGCACAAAGCCAATATATTCATTTCCCTTTCGTGAATGAGTATAATTTCACATCGCGTGATACAGGTGTCGGATAGGCATTAAAAAGTATCGATAGATCATTGAAAATTTCACTGCGATGTATTGCACAAAAGGTGTTGGAAAACTACTCAACTGTTTGACATATTCATTTAATTTTTCAAAAGAATTCATAGTTTGAATAGAACAATATTTTATTTGATTTGATTTGGCGCAATGGACAATGGTGTAGAGAAAAATACAAAATGCGCCGAGATTCATTGCGGCACTTCAGAAGAAGCAAACTTTCTGATAAAATGTAAATGCTGCAGAATTTTTTTCGACTACTTCACATTCCAGCAGCATTTTAAGAGGGACCATTCTGAGCCCTCAGAGCGAAATGGAAGAGATCTTCAAGGTACCTATTAACTGTTTGAATGAGACATCGTGGTGGAAACAGCTAACGGCCACAGAAACGGGATATGATGCCAATGAACCATTGCGCATGCATGAAGGCCGTTCTCTGCGGAAGCACACTCAAGGGCGCCGTTGGACTTGCCACAGCTGCGACAAGAGCTACAGCACCCACAAAAAATTGTCCCGCCATAAGCGCAAGATGCATGAGACTGGCAACATACACAAAGTTCTGGATCAGGTAGACCAGGCTGAACTATGCGAATCCCTATTTTTTTCAAACTGCGTCAGCCCTAACTATCCAGAAACTGAACCTACAGTTTGCTTGACCGTACACTGCTGCAACCAGTGCAACAGAAAGTTTATGGATGCCAATGATCTGCAGCAGCACCAGCTTATACATGTGGAGCCCGCAGCAAACTAAATAATAAAGTATCATATATATTTATCTGAATCTGTACCTTACTAATCAAATAGCAATAGTAGCCAAAAGCTGTGCTAAGAAAGACAAAAAATATACAAATATACATATATATACAAAAATATACATATAAAAATATACGTACGTATATGTACGTATGTATGTATCTTAAGATATTTATTTCGTCGTCTAATGCGGAAGATTTCACCCTGCCGATATAGTATTTCAATGTAAACAAATTTTTGAGCAAAACAAGTAATAACGTTGCAGTCGGGCGTTACGAGCTGCAGAATACTCATTCACATCCCATCAGCAATTTTGTAGCTAACTTTAGCTCTAATAGTGTAGAAAATGTAGTCCCGTTTTGCCACGCCCTTATTGGGCGTAGACACCTCATTTTTGGCCAGTTCTTAGAACGAGCTGGAGGTAACGTAACAATTATTTTTGGGTCATCGATAGATAAGGTTATCAGAGGCTCAACTATCCAAATTTGGAACTCCTAGCTCGTAAACTGTAGGAGATATAAACTTTTCCGGTTTGACACGCCCCTAGTGGGACATACGGACAGCAAGACGGACATTGCACAAAACCAATATACTAATTCACTTTCGTGAAGGAGTATAATAAAATTTGTTACGAATACTTAATGCTATAATATAGTATATTACAAGTATTTGTGTTTATTTGATAAATAATTGATTTGAATAATTATATTTGATTTCATTCATTTGACCTGTTGAAGGACCACTCGCAATCTTGCGCCCATTTGCGATTTGCAATCTTCGTGTCATTCCCATTCCCATTCCCGACTTCTGTGCAGTTGATGTGTGTATTTTGTCCTAAATGGTGCGGGGGGAGTGGGCTAAGAAAATTACATACGAGAAACTTTTCACCCGGCACTTATCACATTTTATTGTTTCAATTAAGGCGCAAATTGCATTGCTGGAATAAAAGCCGAGGCAATCAGAGGGCCCAAACCAACTACCGCAACGGCTCGTCGGGGAGATGCAATGAAGCGAAACTGTCTGGGACGCATAACGAATAATGACTTTGGGTAAGGACAAGCTGCCCTCACTCAGGCCTCTCGGCCAGGCACGTGCAGAAAAGCTGGTGCCACGGGAAGGGGCAAGTAGCAAATGGCAAGCGTCAAGGGGCAAGTATACGCATTTTACGCTATTTGCTCCTTGGCTAGAGCCTCCATTAATGTCACTTGCATTGAGTATAATTGCGGCTTCACTGTGTATACGCAATGCAATTTGATTGGCCTTCTCTATAATAGGCACGCGTGGAAAAATTTATATATATACTACAATATGATTATATGTGTATGAATATGAATACGTGATTTAAATATAATGAAATGTGGCAAATCTATAAAGTGAAATAGTTTGAATTTCGAATAGTTTCTAGTCTAAGTTGTTAGAAAATATGATTTTCCACGCCCCTATGGGCATAGATACATATATCCATTAGAAGATATATCCATATATTGAATTGTGCTTGAAATATCCTCGGTTCACTTTTTTCAAACATGAGTGGCGATGGAGGGAAACAATACGGACATTTAAGAAAACTACTTGTTATATATTTATTTATATAAATAGATCACTTTATCATATATTTATATTCGCTTTCACGAAAGGAAAAGTTCAACTGTTAATATCTAAGCTCAGTCTATTAAAAGAAAACTGCAAAACTTTTAATAGTAAAATCTGATTGATAGTACATCAAATGAATTTATCAGATCTAGGGGATATTCTAGTCTGCATATGGAGAAGTCCTGACGGCAAAAATAAAATTATTGTTAACGAAATATGTAGACCATAGTAATAAAGTTAGTAGATCTTTTGAACGACGATATCTAATAGGAAATAGAGTTTTCTCTAAAATTGATGAGTGTTTTACGTTGAAGTATTTTAATAAGTTGACGTCAGGTGAATTAATATTAACTTTATATTAAAATCGATGAAAAGTATGCATATCAGTTAAGGAATTTTTCGATGAGTGTTATTTTCATTATTTAAATTGTTAAATTTCGCTTAAAATTTGAGTTTATGATAAGTCATATGACTTCTGTTGAGCAGGCTTACTACCAGTATCTCTCATTTAGCAGTTTTTCTCTTAAAGCCTTTCTCACATATCACAGCTCTATATTGAAAGAGTTACGTTTGCTTCATTATTAATTTAAGATTCGAACATGTTCCTTCATTAGCTTCCGTACACTTGCAGCTCAAGCTATTCGTCGAGGCGTAAGTTGCGCAAATCAATGCGTAATTCGTTTGGCTGGCCGGATATCTGCGATTTTCTTTGGTTATATTCTTCATATCCGCTTTGAGTGCAATCAAGCATAAGGAAGTGCAAGGGGGAAGAAGAAGGGTAAGAGGAAGGGGAAGAAGAAGAGACTCGGTGAGCTGATTATAAAACCACAGTTGGCCAATAATCGCCGTCAGCAGGGCATTGGGCAGCAGTTAAAGCTTCGGCCCAGGGCTCGGGCTGGGCTCGGGCTCGGGCTCGGGCTCGGATTGGCAGCGACCCCGTTTCAGGTTCTCACAGCTTTCGTTTGTCAGCGCCATCTTGTAGCTCATTAAGGAGCAGACAAGAGAGGAGCAGAGCAGAGTGGAGTAGAGCTTCCAGACACGAAATACAAGTGCCTAGCGACCAGCGACCAGCGACCAGCTATCCGCCAGGTGGTGGCTAAGTGCCATTGCAGTTAATTAAAGTGGCTCCACTGCTTAGTCTCCTCTTCGGGCTTCGGGCAAAATGGCGGATGGTAAAAAAAAAAAAAAAAAACAAAGTGCCAGTAACTTTGCTGTGCAACGTTGTTGTATACAACAAACGGCACGAAACGGAAGTGAATTTGCGGTTTGGGCCCGGGCTTGGGTTTGTGTTTGGGTTTTGGTGGCGAACCAACTTGGCCACAGTTGGCGTTTTATGGGCCAAAAAGATTTCATTTCAATGTGCGATGGTTGACATTTTTGTTGTTTTTGCATGCGTTGCTCTTCGCTTTTACTGTTACCCAGCACACAACACACGGCACGCATTTCTGGATGTGCATCTTACAGCTTGCAGTTTGCAGTTAGCAGTAACCAATTTGCATTTTAATGTTCGATGTTGTTGATGTTGGCGTTGGTGTTAGTGTTGGTGTTACCTCGGCCATAGCCAACAGCTGCGCAACCGCATTTGGATTGATTTGTGGCTTGGCCATACACACTCAGTAAAAAATAAAATAAAGTTGAAAAAAAGTTCCAAATATGTGCTAATTTCCAGCATGCCGCTCGACCCATCGATCTGGAAATCCAAACATACATATGTGCATTTACATATTCCAATTATACAAAAATGCCAAGCATGAAGCCATTCAATTGCTTTAAACCAAATAAAATGTATGCAAAAGCCAAAGGCCCCAGTTACCAACGTTTCATTTTTAAGTTATTTTTAATTTTATATTTATTTTAATCTCTATGAAATAAAATAAAAATATTTGAAAGCCGATTTGGAATGTCTGTTGCGGTTCTATTAATATCTATTCTATGAGTATTTGAAAACTATGCACAAGATAATTTCTGAATGGTTTACCACTGCGTATCGTATATAGGTATGTACATATGTATATGCTATACGAAAACATGTGGACTGTCATGAACTGATAAAATATTTGAACCACTATACATATATACTATATAGATAAGCTCATGCAAGTAGTACGGCTGAGCACTAAATGTTGGACAACATTTAGTGATAATAATAATATTAACATTATTTGCACTATATATTATTAATTAAAAATATACAACTACATATTATTCTATTAATTATTTATGTTATTATTATGTTATTAATTATTTATCTTATGTATATATTATTTAGTAGCTAAGTTTAGTTCTAATACTGTAGCTTACTTACTGGGCTCATTTTTGGCCATTTTTAAACGAGCTAGCGGTAACCTTATTGTATTTTTCGATATGCCACGCCCCTAGAGAGGCGTAACAATTATTTTTAGGTCATCGATAAATGAGGTTATCAGAGGCTCAACTATTCAAATTTGGAGCCTTTAGCTCGTAAACTGAAGCAGACATAAGCATTTCCGGTTTGGCACGCCCCTTGTGGGCGGACATACATATATCCGCCATAGCTTTCTGGTCTTGAGTGGACAGCCCGAGTATATATATCATATTTCAAGAGTCTAGCATCAATACTGCCCAAAATATAGCAAAATTAGAAACATCACTATCCTTGTAGATATATTAATTTTTCACCAATCTTTATAGGATCGCCCCAAGTGGTCGGACTCGGAAAATTTTAACAGTTTAACACGTTATAAATCGAAAATATACACGAACATGTGTTCCAAATTTCAAGTCTCTATAGCTTCAAAAGCGCCGAAATAAACTGCGTTCATACGGACAGACGGACAGTCGGACATACGGAGAGCAAGACGGACATTGCACAAAACCAATATATTCATTTCCCTTTCGTGAATGAGAATAATTTCAAATCGCGTGATACAGGTGTCGGATAGGCATTAAAAAGTATCGATAGATCATTGAAAATTTCACTGCGATGTATTGCACGAAAGGTGTTGGAAAACTACTCAACTGTTTGACATATTCATTTAATTTTTCAAAAGAATTCATAGTTTGAATAGAACAATATTTTATTTGATTTGATTTAGCGCAATGGACAATGGTGTAAAGAAAAATACAAAATGCGCCGAGATTCATTGCGGCACTTCAGAAGAAGCAAACTTTCTGATAAAATGTAAATGCTGCAGAATTTTTTTCGACTACTTCACATTCCAGCAGCATTTTAAGAGGGACCATTCTGAGCCTCAGAGCGAAATGGAAGAGATCTTCAAGGTACCTATTAACTGTTTGAATGAGACATCGTGGTGGAAACAGCTAACGGCCACAGAAACGGGATATGATGCCAATGAACCATTGCGCATGCATGAAGGCCGTTCTCTGCGGAAGCACACTCAAGGGCGCCGTTGGACTTGCCACAGCTGCGACAAGAGCTACAGCACCCACAAAAAATTGTCCCGCCATAAGCGCAAGATGCATGAGACTGGCAACATACACAAAGTTCAGGATCAGATAGACCAGGCTGCATTATACAAATCCCTATTTTTTTCAAACTACGTCAGCCCTAACTATCCAGAAACTGAACCTACAGTTTGCTTGACCGTACACTGCTGCAACCAGTGCAACAGAAAGTTTATGGATGCCAATGATTTGCAGCAGCACCAGCTTATACATGTGGAGCCCGCAGCAAACTAAATAATAAAGTATCATATATATTTATCTGAATCTGTACCTTACTAATCAAATAGCAATAGTAGCCAAAAGCTGTGCTAAGAAAGACAAAAAAATATACAAATATACATATATATACAAAAATATACATATAAAAATATACGTACGTATATGTACGTATGTATGTATCTTAAGATATTTATTTCGTCGTCTAATGCGGAAGATTTCACCCTGCCGATATAGTATTTCAATGTAAACAAATTTTTGAGCAAAACAAGTAATAACGTTGCAGTCGGGCGTTACGAGCTGAAGAATACTCATTCACATGCCATCATCAATTTTGTAGCTAACTTTAGCGCTAATAGTGTAGAAAATGTAGTCCCGTTTTGCCACGCCCTTCTTGGGCGTAGACACCTCATTTTTGGCCAGTTCTTAGAACGAGCTGGAGGTAACGTAACAATTATTTTTTGGGTCATCGATAAAGGAGGTTATCAGTATGTGTATGTAGGGTTAGATTAAAACAGCAGCTTTTAACCTGGGTACAGGGCATCTATGAGTCGGATACTTTCGATTAAAGTATTTTTCGTTTGACAGCAATTTACTGTTATTTTGAGATTCGTTACAGATCGATGGAAAAATTACACATGTCTATCCCAATTTGGGGCCAACAAATATTATGTCCTCTCGGAGGCGTGAGCTGCCAAAAGCTGCGGTTGAGCTCGAGTGAACAAAAACTATGTATAATAATTTTATTTCCCTTGAGGGCTTGGCAAATAATCGAAAATAACAGATTTGAAAGTATTAAAACTACAGCGTTTTGAACTAAATTACTTTAAGTTCCGGTTTCATATTCGCTCAAAATGGGCGTGACAAAACTGAATAGAACTGCACAGCTTTATTCCAGACTTTTAGACTTAAGATCGATAAAATCCAGGGGATTTTCAAACTTAGACCTATTATTACCTAGCGCATTCAATTGTTCAGGGGAAATCAGAAAATATTTACTTGTGGGGACATTTTAACTGCACGTACTAAGAAGCGTCTGCAAAATTCGAACGATTTATGCTTGTTTATATCATAAAAAAATGTGCATATACATATAGTTATATATGTACATATACATATAGTTAAAAATCCTATAAAATCATTTGTGATTATCGATTTAAATTCTATTCATCATTTTGGTTTCCATTAGATTTGTTTCGATTCGTGGAATTTCCCACTGATTTCCGTTAAGAAAAAAAAACTCAGCGATTTTAGCCAAGTTATTATTATGCGTAAATTAACAATTTAAGCGACACATTAAAATATTAATGGCTTAGCTTTTTAACAGTAACAAGAGCCAGAATTTACAAATATACATGTATATATTTATATTTATACATGCATATATTTATATGTATGTATGTATGCTGGTATATGTGCATAATGTATACATCAACCACGAAACGTGGGCCAAAAGCGCGCTGTGGGATTTTTAATCTACGTTTGGGGCATTTCCGGTTTTGGCTTATTTTAGCAAGCGAATATAACGAAATCGATTGCATTGCCAAACGCCCCGACAATGCTGCTGTTGTTATTATTGTTGTTGCCAGTATTGGTTGTTATTGTTATTTTTGACAATTAACAGGCAACAGCTACTACGACGATATCGATGTGTCACTTTATTCGCATCGTACATACATATGTATTTATTGTAATTGGGCAGTTCGATGAGCCGCGTCTCGATTCGATTCTCTTTTTGGTGGCACACAAAATGCAAAAAAAAAAAATAATAATAATAATAAAAAAAAAAATACAAGCAAAAATCATAAATTAATTAGCATAAGCAACACTTAGTCGCCGTATCAGAGTTTCTGTTTCACATTCGTCTAGGTTCCAACTAGCCCCTGACTCATAGCACAATGACTCAGCCCTCCATACCCATAACCAGTGCCGGTCCAGTCCCCAGACCCGTGCTCCCCAGCTTCTCAGCTCCCCACTCTATGAGCCAGTTGCTCAACTTTTGTTAAGTAGCAATAATTTTGCTTCATTTGTCTTATAAGTTGATGCGACTCTGGGACTCTGGAATTAGCGTATATTTACATACCCTGTGTACTCTGATCTATAACATCTTGGCACACATTGACACACATACATCGACAATCATATATGTATGTATGTATGTATATGTATAAATTAAGCTTTAGTTAGTACGCAACATCTTTGACGGCTTGCCTTTGTCTTTGTCTATACATACATATGTGCATATGTATATGTATGCCAGCATTATAAACGGTTGCCTATTTCTCTGACTAGAGAGGCTTGCTTCGTTCCAATTCCAGCTTCTGCATATGAGAATATTAGTTTCTGCTATAGCAAACGAAGATTGCATTTTGTACTCTTTATGCATAGCTTGTTGCGATTTCTTAGTATCAACAAACATTTACAGCGATAGTCTACTTAAAGCTTTATCTGTAATTCATAAATAGTTTCTAAAGGTTTGGAAGTTACATTCTTAGTTGTGTTAAAGAAACCAACTTACCTTTATAATATCGATAGCATTATATGTATATCGATATGTGGCTTAAAGCTTTATATATGTATGCATATAATTTTATTCTACATATATATCTTATTGGAGTGAAATCACGTTTGAATCTAATTACGTACATATCTAATCTAGCTTATGTAGATCGAGTTTACGTCAAGCCACCGATAACTCTTCCCGCTTCCAGAGACCAGAGCAGATAGAGTTGTTTACCGAATTATTATTATAATAATAAGTGCTAGTAGCTTGCACCTCACTGAGTACAAGGTATTTTAATAGGCGAGTTAGGCTGGGTAATACCCGCGCGCGTCGCTATGTAGATAGCACAAACTCAACAATATAAATGGCAGTACTATTATAGCATAGGTATATTTTATGTTGTGAAGGCACGACAATGCAAGTTGAGGCGGTACGAGGCCCCAGCGACAATGATCGATATCATCGGGGTCGAACTATTTTTAAGTTTCGTGGAGGAAAATAAATAAATTAGCGGCATTATGTTAAGAGATAAGTAATAAATACTAAAAATAAAACGAGACTGAGATTGCGTCTGAGACCGGGCGTTCGTTAACTCAATTAAAACGTTTAGGCCGCCTGGTGCCAGTCGAATCGACCAAATTCTTGACCATCTAATAAAGTGCGCGCACACGCACACGCACACATACACACAGTTACATATTGTCACGGAAGCAAATGCAGTCAACATTAAGACTCGTTACATTCATTAAAACGAAATTCTTTGAGAGTGGAAACTTGGTTTGGGGAGTGGGTCATCTCTTTGGGTCTATATTATGTCTTACCTTGAATTTGTGGTGCGTTAGGCTTGTAGCCCTGGCAATCCGAATTTATTGTACTATTTGACGATGAGTAATTGCTACCCAATTGCTGGGCTATGCTCGCGTTTGTGGTCAGCGCGTTGCCAGCCGATGCAACCGACACCGCAGCAGCCGCCGCTGCCGTTGTAGCCGCCGCAACCTTTGCCGAGTGTCGCAGCGTTTCCAGCTCGTGGAATGTTTTTGGGAAACCGTCGATAAATGGTCGCTGGCCCAGGCCAAGAGCACGATACTGCGGACCGCCGGTTAGATCTGCGCAATATGGCAAAAGAATTTATCGTGAATTGAGTTGGATATTCTGCATATATTGGTTTTTGAAATATGGTACGATTATGGATAAGTAATTCATAACAATTCCAGTTATCTGAATAGTTATTTAGATCTGTCATCTCATTGAGGTCATAAGATTTATCTCGATTCTGGCATTACTATGGGTCAAGTCAAGTCCAAACGAGCTATGAAATAATTGTTAGGAGCATCTTCCAGCTGATTAAGTTCATAAGCTAACACGAAAGGTGTTGCCAAGTCGATCAATCATCATGATAACTACCGAAGATCAGCGATGTCTGCGAATACTTCACACCTTCACAACACTTCACTTAAAAACAATGTTGCAGACTATGCTTCGCGACATCACCACCAGTCGTCGTTAGCACCTTTAGGACTTAGGGCTAGTTTAGACAGTAGAATATATGTTCCTAGTTTATGTGATATTTGAACATAAATCGCGCAGTTCGCTATGTCATGTCATGAGACTTCGCATTCATAATTTATATTTCGATTGGCAAGTCGTTCTGTTTGTCAGTCTAGTTGATAGATCTTAAAGTCTATTGTACGCTAGCCTGTAGTAGAGTGTGAACTTTTGAGAGCTAAAAACGTGGTACATAAAAAAGTCGTTCTGCGAGAAATTCATAGTTTTGTAATAAAACTATATCGTATTTATTTAAGCACAGCTCACTTGTTTTGATGAAAGCTGCATTAAGGAAATTTCTATAGTAGTGGAAAATTTTGTATTGTCCTTAATAAGAACTGTCAGAACTTCACTATATTTTTATAAAAAAATTTAACTTTTTATACCCTGAACCCGTTGAAAATGGGAAATCAGGGTATAATGGTTTTGTTAAAAGTATGTAACAGGGAGAAGGAGGCGTGGCAGACCCCACAAAGTATATATATTCTTGATCAGGGCGACGAACTGAGTCGATTTAGCCATGTTCGTCTGTCCGTCTGTCCGTATGTTTGAACGCGTCGATTTCAGAAGATATAGAAGCTAGAGACTTCAACTTTTTTTAAAATGCTCGTATATAGCACGCGGATGTCGAGCTTATCACCAAAAATCGATAACTCACCTCGTTATTTTTTTTATTGATAAAAACCCTTATCGAAAGTCAGCTATAAAATTATATCTCCTACATTTTTAGAGCTAGAGTCTCAAAATTTTAAATGTAGATTCATATGTACGTTATAGAATTTCGATTTTTGTTGAATTTCACCCCCCACCCTTATATCAACCCCCTCACCACTAAGTTTGTAAAAGGCGTATTTCAAACACTAGAGACTTGAGCTTCGGCACATATACGCATATTAATGATATAAACACAATCCAAAAGTTTCATGAAGAACCTACGTCCGCAAAAAAGTTATTAAACAATTCATTTCCAATAGTAAGCCCACACTGCAGTCCATGCGTGTTTATGCGTGCTCGCCTATGTGTGACTATGTATATGTGTTTGCGTGTGTATGTGTGTGTTTGTATAAGCAGAAAGACGCTAAAAATTATTGAAATGGCTGTTGCTCGAAGGGTTCAGGGGATCTCGTAGTCGAGCAGTCTCGACTAGAGCTTCCTCACTTGTTTTAAAATGACATACTTGCAGCTAGCTGCAGATTACTTTAAAGCCATGTACTGATGCATCCTTATTGTAATACTACCGCCTAACTTCTCATCCCACCCTCGTTCGTTCGTTCGTATGGAATGAACACATACTCAAGGTAAAGCCGCAGCATATTTTATAATGCATATACTTAAGTTAACTCGTATGTAGAGTACGTATTGCGAGTGAAGACCTAAAAATGCGTTAACAAAAAAAAAAAAAAAAATTAATATTAAAATAAGAAAAAATTAATTCATACTCGTATATGCATTACACAAAACTAAAGAGAGAGAGAAAAACACACACTCAATACGACATCGTTGCCGCCTTTGCAAAAAGGTTTTTCTTTGAAAACCGCAATTTTTTCAGAAACCGTAGGAAGCAATGCAGCTCAGCTCAGTTCAGCTCAGTTCAGTTCAGTTGCGTTGAGTTGAGTCGAGTTCAGATGACTTGAGTTGAAATATACATACGTATGTACGTACGTACGTACGTCTATCTGCCTGTCCATCTGTATGTTGGTAAACCGGCTGCACTTATCAAACACCTTCCAAAAAAAAAAAAGGTCTTCGAAGCAAAATGGCGGCGCTCTCTTTACAAGATCCCGCATTGCGAGCAATTTTCAAGTCAAAATCTGACGCAAATATTTTGACGGCAGATAACAGAAGGTAGAAGCCTGAGGGCAGAAGGCTGAAGTTAATCTCTCGACTTCCACGAGGATTATGAGTGATTAGCATTGTGTGCAATTGGCCGATATGGCTTAAGCCAGTTACATCAATTAGACACTTGTCTAATGCGGCCTAAGACCCAATACTAACCTAAAACCCAGCGTGTGACCTGAGCCCGTCTCGCCTGTACGGCTTGTGCGGCTTGTGCTTATGTTTCAGTTAGATTACGTGCTACTTACTTGTCTTGGAGCGCGGCTCTCTGGGACCGTCCACTGTCACTTTGATGGCTTTGGCATAGGTGGCAACTTGTGGCGGGCTTGTTGCAACGGTAATTGTTAGCGTAAAGCTCTTTCCTGTAACATTGAGAAGGGCAAAAGAGAAACATTGGGCATTAAAAGTCGTATATTGATTTACGAGACAGCTAATTGGCTACCGAATCAATTTCCAGCTCCTCCCAAAATGTATTTAGAATTGTCTGCTGTCGACTGCCTTCGATGCACTATAAGCCCTTGCAATTCTAAACTCCGTTAGCCACTTGGTAAAGAAGCTTCGAGACTTGGATAATATTTTGAAAAGTTCTCTGAATGGAATTGTATATATTACATATATATTTATATACATATGTATATATAGGTTGTAAATACTAAATCATCATCAACATTCAGAAAAGTCCTATATTCTGTGAATTTCAATATACTTGTAGTTTACTACTTATGAGTTCAGATTAGCTTTATCTATAGTTTTATGGATTACTTTAGCTATACCCTTATTTTTATGGATATTTATGAAATATTTCTTCACTCCTATGTATGGTTAAGTCGATATATATATCTGTCAGTGGTAAAGGGTATATCTGCATCGGCTTGCTTAGTTTCTTTTAAGCACTTTAAGCTAATTCTTTTTTTAGTATGACGCAATTTGCTTGAGCTCGACATAAATTTTGTTGATCCTTCCTTGATGGCCACCTCCAAGCGATTGTCCCGCACCGCATTTATGGCTACAAGAAAACAACAACAACAACGGCAGAAGCAAGAACAGCAAACGCCATAAAATTGTTGAAACCTGTCGGCTGGGCGCGCGAAACGGGGCAACATTGTGCTCTTTGAATGGGCTTGACCATGTTTACACTATTTATGGTCGAAGCGGGTGTCGCGACGCACCGCATCGCGTCGCATCGTCTGGTCTAATGGTAAGCGCTGCACGCTGCACGCTGCACGCCGCACACTGAACGGTGATAAGTTTATCGATTTGCCAACCGCAGTCTGTAATCGATTATCGGGCGCGGGAGTCTGTTCGACTTTCGACTGACTATGGCATACGCATTAATTGCTGTTTTTGCTGCACTCTCTGTCTGTCAATTTAATAAATGCACATCCCCCCATTCGTATGCCCTGCAACCATTGTGCGAACAGGGTATATTGGCTTTGTGCATTTGCCGTTGCATGTCCTGGATCAACAAGACCTGTCTAACTCTCTCTATACAGCTAGAGACTTAGAATATGATTTTTTTTACTCAAAAGGCAAATGCTAAACTAGTGCTCGGTAAAATCGTTTAAAAGAACATTTTAGATGCATATTTCTATTTTCAATACATATAGTAAATATAATCTTGTTAAGTCTTTTCTCTAGTTCGTACTTTGCCGAAACTGAAGCACGTATCATACAACTGGAGCTCTGCACAGGATGCAGGGTATTTGCTATCCAGGGCATTTCAAATAGAGCACTCTGACTCGTTGTCGGTGGTTAATGAACAGATATATGCAGTGCGTGACGAGAGGGGGGCTGTTGACTGAAAGCCGCACAGGTAGCCAGTTTATGCACACACTCATACTATATATTTAAATAGCCACTAAAGCAACATTGTTTTTACTTTGTTGCTGCACAGCCAAAAGCTAGAAAGTGAGAGGAGAGAGTCGAATTCGGTACCGTAGACAGAGCCAAAATCACTCCTTCCTGGCAACCGCAAAACCTCAGTCGCAACCATTGCAATAATCCCTGCCCGCCCGCCATGGCCCTAACGGTAGAATGCATTTTGCACCCACGCAGCAGCAACGCAAGACAGGTCAGAGGCTGGCAGTGGCAGTGGTACTTGCACTTGGACAACTCGACCAAATGGTATTTAATTAAGGACCGTGCAGCCAACGAGCTGAACCGACCTAAGCTAAGAGATATATAAGTTCATTAACCCAACTTTGTATGTTTGTATAACTATACACATATGCCCTATAAACTGTGCTCGTCAGTTAGAGAGCGTTTGTCCTCCGCCGCTATCGACTCTCGGCCCTTCAATCACCGATCTCCACTCTCGACTCCCTATCATTTAGATCTATTGGCGTGCTACGTGGTCGTTGACGCTGGCTTCAAATGTCTTCATTAGCTCGAGTTGAGCTTGCGTTTGAAAGTCAAATCTATCGCAATAAGAAGCCAAATTAATCAAAATGCTCCAGAAAAACGAAACAAAAAACCAAAAACATAATGACACGAAAATCCGAAGAAAAAAATAAATAAAATTCAAACTGAAAACCAAAACTTTTAAAGAGACTCCTAGACATTTTGGTTTTGCTTGCTCTTTGGTTGTCATTATTCAATGAAGCGCACCGACGCATTTGTGTTACCTGGCACAGGTTGGGAACAGGAGGCAAAAGGCAGAAGGCGGGCTAAACTGGAGCAGTGAAGCCAAGGCAATCAGCCGCAACTCAACAAGCGAACACGCGTCTGCCTTTTGTTGTACGGATAAAATATGGCACTACTTATGACCACTAAAGACCCAATGTAAATGATAATACATAATAATAATAATAATAACAAAAATAATAATAATAATAATAACAATGATAGAAATTATAATGAGCAGCCGTTCTCGTCTCTCGACACTCTCAGCTCCGATCGTGAGGAAAACAAAGCATGCAACGACCTAAATGAGTTATCAACATCAGCCGCAGCTGAACAATGGCCAGCCAAACAACGCAACGCATCAGAGCCAAATTTATAATAATTGGTAAAAACGATCAGTTTGAAAATGGAGCCAGCCCCAGTTATGTACAATTCTGGCTATTTATGTTTGCGACAGACTGTCTGTGACTGACTGAATCTGCTCTAGTAACTCTAAGTTTCAATTTGTTACGATAGATTTCCATTTAACTATTATTTACAACCAATATTATTATTACCAATATAGAATCAGACTGATTTTTCAAGTGAAATATTTGTTACTCTTCCTTCTAATAGGGTAACATCTTGTTTATTTGTAGCTTCTCATGATGCCGTGGATGGAAATGATTATATTAATAAAATCACTACTATATTATATATTACATTATAGTTTTGCCACATGGTATAGTTATTTCCCGATTTATTATATTATATGTACATATAATAATTTAATCAGTTGGTCTATGTGACCTAGTCACCTGTCACCTGTAACCTAGTTTGAAATTCCAATTCTAAAGCTATGGAAAATACAGCTTTTCGCGATTTCCTTAATAGTTTCATATTTTTCTAGCATTTGTAATCCCCTTGGCATTGAAAATGTGACTTTTCATGATTTTTTGGCTGTAACTTTCTACGTAAAATAGAGTTCACCATTTCGTATATTTTCTCGTTATTTATTTTTTTTATTCATCCCCAAAGAATAAAGTTGCTGCTGTACAAAGATAATAATAATTCACATTTATATAAATGGGTATACATGGGTATATATGTATTTATATTTATCTCTGTCGATTGGATACATACAAATATAGTATTGATCTCAAATGTCAATTCTGTAGCCTCAAAAACGGTTCATGCCATGTCATTGAAAGTGCTTAGTTTTCAAAAGATATAATCATTTAATATCCATATTATCATTAGTATCCATATAATTTATATTAGCTACACACGAGTATATATATATGACTAATTTCAATTATCCACAGTCTCTATATATACTTATTTAGACAGAGAAATGGAAAGAGTATCAAACCAACACATTCTTTAGCTCTTCAGTGAACGAGGGTATCGTTCGAATAGAAGAGATAACATAGCTAATACCATGAAGACGTCGAAAGATTTGTTAGTAAACTTTAAGTTTATGCTTAATTTTTTCAAAGAGACTTATTAAGGTAATTCTAGAATAGAGTCGATGAGGAGTTGGCATTCCTTAAACGAATTGCAGCTTCATTTGTCTTTTTATACCCTGAAACCATTGAAAATGGGAAATCAGGGTATAATGGTGTGTGTGTGTGTTTTTTTTTAAAGCAGAAAGACGCGAAGAATTATTGAAATATCAATTCTCCGAAGGGTTCAGGGGATTTCCTAGTCGAGCAGTCTCGACTAGAGCTCTCTTACTTGTTTTCTTTAACCTTTTAATTAACGAAGCACAAAGAAAACTTGTGCGACTTATGCGATGAATCGCTGCGGCGCGTGTCACTCATTTGCCGTTTTTAATCCTTTCGGTTGTTTGTCCTTTGATATTAGATTAGGACTGATAAGAGATGGCCGGACAGATAGGCGGTCTAATAAAGGCCAAAAACAATTGCCAGATTACCAGATTGCGATCAAACAAATATTGAAAACAATTTAAAGGGAGGGTCAGAAAAAAAATGTAAATCAAATCTATGACGCGTGACAATGTCAGGCTTGTCTGAAAAGCTGTATTTAAAAAATATCAGATACTTGCGTCTGTATATATACATGCTATACACACATATGTATATAAATATTTATATATGTATATGTATATATAAACAAACGCTCACACACTTGAAATGTTGTTTGTTTGCTGGACGAAATGAGCTTTGTCATTTAATCAGAAAACACCGCATGATGTCCTGGCTCGCAATTTATATAGGTCTCACTCTCTCTCACTCTGGCCTTCGATGTATTGGCCATGGGGGCGTTGGGCGCTGGGTTCGGCTATTAAATGAACGACACTGAGGCTGTCGTTGACAATTTGGTCAGCGCTTATATTCTTACATCATTAGCTTGTTATTTGCATGCCTGTTGCCCGTCGTCGTTGTCGTTGCTCGGCTGTTGTGGCAGTAATTATTAGCTGCCCCTTGCGGCACGAGCCGTCAATTGGCAGGCATGCAGGCTGCCTGCCCTGGCCGTCTGGCAGGCAGGCAGGCAGGCAACAGTTGCAGCTAATTAGCCAACTGCTGCTGCTGCTTCTGCTTCTGCTTCTGCAAAATTCTATGCAATGGGACTCTGAAGTACCAGCTCATGACCATATCCTTATGTATTATAATGTTGGGTTCAAATCGATTATAACATTGCGTGACGTCCCAAAGAACAGCTTCAGCTCAGCTCGGTTCAACGCAGCTCAGCCTAAAGTATTCATGTGAGCAAGCCGACTGCATCTAAATTCGCGAACTGTCGACCCGAGTTGTTGTCGTTGTTGTCGAGTTGTTGCATGTTGCCCCGGGGCCAGCGCAAACTGCAGCAACAGCAGCAACAGCAGCAGAAACAGCAACAGCAGCAACACGATCAGTCGCCTAATGTGACGACTCGACATTGATCCTTTCTGCGTGTTAGGGCCCATTCACAATAATCACAAAGCTGAAGCTGAAGTCATAAATGCATTGGGCAACGGATGCAACAAACTTAACTCGCTCAATCAAAGCACTTCCGCTCCCACCAACAGCTTCTGCTCCTTGGTCAAAATTCGGATTCTTGAATAAGAAGTTTGTGAAACGTGGCCAGAGAAAAAGACTGCAAATTGAACAGTCTTTCTTGAATTAAAAGGACGTAACTTTAATATATATATATATATATATATATATATATATATATATATATATATATATATATTTTTTTTTTTTTTTTTTTGTTTGCAATTTTTGGTTCAAAATAGAAAATATATAATATTATTATACGATATTAGATATTTAAACTTATCAGATGTGATCTGATGTGAATGAATCTAATCGGATTTATCTTTTTGGGTATCACTCAACTTTCTTCAATACACTTGAAAAGGACTGCTTATATGGTAGAGTGCATAGATAATCAAGTTTAGTTCAAGTGCAGCTGTCATTTTCCCCTGTGATCTCTTCTTTACAAACTTAAGCTAAAGGATTGACATTTGGAATGTTTATTGGTGCGTATCTCATTGTAATGTCAAATAATCTACCGTCTATTCCAGTATGTGTGAATTTTTTCTTTTTAAATGGTAGTTACATCTATATTTGTTAATGTACATGCAGAAGCGCAGCTTTGAGATGTGGCAAAGGGAGGAGCCCAGCTTGAGCTCTATACTCTATGTATATCTGGCTTGCTCTACGAATATACTGTAGAACTCTGTATATTCAGCAATTCCAAACCAAAAATCTAATTACCATCTTAATTAGGTGTTAGAGGTGGATACAGCAATTTTCTATATACAATACATATATATAAATATATATACATATATATGAACTACCTAAGATGCTAGCAATGCACAGAGGCCTCTCCCTACAATCCATGTCAAAAATCAGCAGAGATAGAGGCCAAAGTAATAACATTAAACAAATTAATCAAATAATAATATGCAACAGACTGTAGATAAGTTGTCCTGGCTTGAAATTGGGATATATACTCCCTATAATATTTATGATATAATATATCTCAAGAAAGCATACATTCAAGTATTTTTAACGCTTAATTTCGAATCCTCAGCCTATATATATCAGGGCCCGCAAATATGAGTTATGAATTTTAAAAAATTGAAGCTGAAAAAAATCCTCAAGAAGAGAGGGGAAAACACACATAAGTGTTTTTTTATTGGCAAATTCAAAAAAGGATAAACTTTTATTTGCAAGTTTTTATTAAAAAATTATTTTTAATTATTAAAATTAATTTGTATGATACAAATCCAAAATAATTATTTCAGATCAATTTTTATATAAAAATCAAATCATAACTCTTATTTTCAATTTTTATTATAAAAGTCAAAAATAAGAGTTATGGCTTAACTTTTATTATACAAATGGAAAATAAAAATTGAATATCTCTGGAAGTAAAGGAGCTATAATATATAGACCTACATATATATATGATCTACGCATTAATACCTTTCAGTTGATATATAATATGTATGTAAATGTGTACATGTGTATGTACATACGTACATATATACAATTATCTTCTTAGGCACTTGCTCAGACCTCCTATTCAGCGGGAAATGCGTAGGCGCTAATATTTTCACATGCCACCAATCGCACGCACGCTTTTTGACCTCGATTGTCAACATGGAAAATGGAAAAACTAGTTTTCTTTTCCTGAGGCTCAATATTTTTCTGGTACATCTCAGAAGTGTATGCAGAAGAGGGCGTGGCAGACCCCACAAAGTATATATATTCTGGATCAGGGCGACGAGCAAAGTCGATATAGCCTTGATAATCCTCTGGGCGGTCTGCACAGAGATTTTTATTTTCAACTTTTATAATATTTCTGATTTTTATAATAAAAATTGAAAATTTGATTTATGACTTGATATTTATAAAAAAAATTATCTGTATTAATTATTTTTGATTTTTATCATAAAAATTAATTTTAATAATTAAAAATAATTCTTTTTTAATTTATCAAAAAGTAATTCTTATTTTTTATTTTTTTGCTAATCAACTTATAATCGTTACGGTTCCTGATATATATCTGCCTAGAAGTACTTTCAACATTTGCTTAGCTTTTGGAACTCACCTCGACCACTGCGACCGACGAAGCGCAGATCGTTGAACTTGGCCACGCCGTTCTTCATCTGGGCCGTGTAGTTGCGGAGTTCGGCGCAGCAATTCTCGTCGTTCCCCGCCCGGATGGTCACATAGGTGCCATCGCCGACGTCCGCCAGGGCGACGACTTTAAAGGCCAGCGGCAGAGTTTTATTCGAGCGCCAATGGGAGGGCAGGGCGGAGCAGAGGAAGTACGGATTGCTGGTGCGCACTGCAATGCAGAATGATAAATAAAATTAAATCAAAATAGAAATTATAAAATAAAATCAGAAAAAAAGGCAATAAACAAAAATGTGCAATTCAATTTATGGATTCATTTATAATTTCTCCAAAATATGGTGAATAATTGATAGTTATTTGGCGGCAGCATTTGACCATCAATCATTTCCATCTGCATTAACCGTTCCACCATGGCGCTTCATAATTAATTAGTGGGTGGTCAGTGCCAAAGACACCGTCAGTTGCCAGTCAACGGTTAACAGTTACCAGTTAGCACCTTGCCCCATTGTGCGGCAACAACTGACAGTCAGTCAATCAAAGCCTGAACAATCTACGCGGAAGGTCACCAGACATCTATGTAGTTAATGAATTCTAAAAATCATTTTTGAATTTAATTTTAAATTTTAAGCACTACATATACATAGATATATTAGTATATAGTAGTAGATGTATATATAGATATATCAGATCGATTTGATATTCCATTATAGCTGAAGACCTCAGTTGCCAGAGCTTTGCTTTATAAGTTTGTGTTAATTTTATAGGAAACTTTTAAATAAATAAATAAATATATAATGTCCTTTCACGCTTAATAGCATCACATCACATCACACATCTACATATATATACATACATATGGATACATGCGCAGATATGTACATATATAGATACACACAGACCACAAACACACATCAGTATAGATATATATACTTATATACATACATATATGTAAAAAATTTTGCGCTCGTAAATCGCATAAAATCGTATATTCTACACTTTCATAGCACCATAAATTTTACTAATATATACTACCAATGCGGCATATATTATCCACCAACTATTTGAATTTGCATAAAAATTTGTAGATCGATCTATAAATGAATCAAATCTTTGAATAAATGATACTGCTTTTCAACAATGGATAAGTGAAGTGCATTCAAGCTGAATTATGGTAAATGTCTTTACATCTTATCATGTCTTTTATTAATTTTATTCTATAAACATTCGTACAGCTGTGAACTATTTGGAAGAAAGATAAATTATATACTGTTGAATATCATCTATTTAGTGAATTATAAAATAAAAATTATTTTACAAAATTTGTTTTGAGATAAGCAAAAGCTCAAAATTGGCATGTAGTAGCTATTCGCTCGAGATTACAGGGTATCTGTCATCTAAGGTTACAGCTTAACAGTACTGTCTCTAAAGTATCTGCTAGCAACAACACAATAATTGCGGGTACAATATACGCAATATCTACTACTGACATACCGTAGCAAGATATCTGAAAGTTAACCTTTCTATTTAAAGCACTTCATACGAGTTGCTTACCAGCTAGCTATCATTCTACTTTCCCAAAAACTTGTCATATTGAAGGTGCTGAGAAGCAAACGGCCAAAAATGCGTCCAAGTCTTATAGGGAGCCGGGTAATCTTTCACTAAATTCCACGCAGTATAATTTTCTCAAGCTCTGAGATTTCATAAGGGTCATTGATACGAACAGGCATATATGGATTTCAGTGAAATATTCTACCAAAGATGAGCGCCAAAAATAGAAGACGAAGACGAAGAAGTAAAAGAGGAGCAGCAGAAAAAAGAGCAGCCAAGACTCGTGCGTTGATATCAATAACAATTATTGATATCAATTTACTCATCACCGAACATTGATATAGACCTAAAGCCCTAAAAGTTTTCGATATCTTATGAATGGCATCCTGGCCACGCGCTAAAGCATCGAACGCAAAATGTGCAATATAAGCAAATTCGGATTCATAATTTTCGAGCTATGTCATACACAGATATTTAATATAATATAATATAATATAATATAATATAATATAATATAATATAATATAATATAATATAATATAATATAATATAATATAATATAATATAGTATAATATAATACCATATAGTATAATATAACGTAATATCAAAGAGTTTTCTCCAACAGTTTGTATCCAGCTTTAATATAAGTATCTACAAAATCTGACTAAATAATATAATTTATGTTTATATAGAAATATAGACCAGAAGTCGAAGTCAGTATCGGTACACTATATACATATTACACATAGTGTATTTTTTTTTTTTTTATAATATACATACATACATATATACATTTTGTATGCGGCTTACCCAATTCGCCGGGATATTCCTGTTGTCGTTCTAGCACAAATCGCTCCATCCACAACAAATCCTGATGTACGGCATTGTTGGTATTGTTGTTGCTGTTGTTGTTGCGACCATTAGTATTATTATTATTATTATTATTGTTGCTACTGTTGTTGTTGTTGTTGATATTGATTTTATTGCCACTGCCACTGTTGGCACTGTTGGCGGTGCCATTGCTGGCGCCACCTGTTGGCGAACTGCTGCCAACACTGGCACTGCTCGACGGCAACACCTCGCACATGATCGCCGCAGCAGCTGCGCCACCAGCGGTGGCAGCGGCAACAGCTGTATTGGCGCTTTTATATTCCGCTGGCGCTGACCAGCCCGTACCCGTTGGCGATGCTGATGATGTGACCATGCTGCGATTGCCGCCGTCGATGATGCTGCTGCTGCTGCTGACGCTGGCGGGTGCCACAGCCGGGATAGCTCCTGTTTCGATTGCAATTGCGCCCGTATAGTAGCTGTTGAGGTTGCTGCCGATCGTTGTTGTTGTTACCGCAGTCGCTGTTGCCGCCTCGCTGGGCAAATGGAAATGCATTCGGTGTGGGCGTCAACAAATGAAACAAAATCAAAGCCCAAATACAAATCAAATCAACAGCTATTGTTGTTGTATTTCTTCCCCCTTTTTTCTGCGGCGCCAATTTGTCGAACGACAAGTGATTTGTGCGGGTTTCACTCCCACTATATAATGATTTTTATTTTTCAATTTCAGTTTTTGTTGCTGTTGCTGTTGCTGTTATCACTGTGAATCGATAACTGTTGCCACAAGCAGTTGCAGCATCTGATGGTTGTTGTTGTTCTTTATTTCGATTAATTTAATAATCAGGCAAAATACAAAATTAGTCACAAATTAACACTCGATGACTTAATGACGAATATTGTTGATCTTGCTGTTGTTATTGTTGATGTTGTTGTTGCTGTTGCTGCTGTTGTTTGGATGTTTAACTCTTGGCTTTCATAGCTATTGCAACATTAGGCACACACAGATAAACACACATATTGTAAATGCGGGAATCATAATCAAATTCATTTTCGACTACATTTTCGCGCTTTTTCTTTTTTGTGCTTTGTCATTTGACAACAACAAAAACAAAAGCATTGTTTTTACTCTCCTATTTATTTCTAATTGGAACACTTGGTTTAGCAAAAACAGTTTATCGTTAAAGGTATCAGAAATTTGTTATTTTTTTAATGTTTATTGCTACTAATTTTGATTTAATTATCGTATTTATTAATTTTATTTTTTTAAATCAAAGTTTCGGTTTGGCGCCTTTTTGCTTAGCCTAATTCATATTGCAACAATAATAATTATATTAATAATAATAATTAATAAATCATTACACTTCCACACACGCACACACTCACACACACAATGGCAAATTCGTAAAGAGCCATGTGCAGTTGGTTTTTGCTATTTGATTTGGTTGCCAACAAACAAAATATGTAAAAAAAAAGAAACAGGTGCGTCCGCGTGTCGAACTAAATTGTTACTGACACCTAACGTGGCCACCAGCGGCGAGTTAACCTATAGAACAGCCGCCAGCCGAGCCGAGCACAAAATTCAGTCATCGTCATCACTATCGGCGCGACGGCAGCCGCCGCAACACCCTGCCGCTGCTGCTGCTGCTGCTGCTATGATAAGCTGTGAACATTAATTCCAACGGCTCTCTCGCTCTTACGCTCTCTAACTGCGTGCTGCCTGCACTCTGCGCTCGTATTCAGCAATTGTCTTTTCAACGGCTGAGCTCGATTAACTCTCTCGCCGTTGTGTCTGCGTCGGCGTTGAGCGCTAGCCAATCGGCCAGCGGTTGCCAGTGCATTGTGCGCAGACTATTATGTCTTAAACGCATTCTGATTGGCTACACGCTGTCTGCATGTGTGTGTCTGTGTGCGTCTGTGATTGTACTTTGTAGGTCACGGTGGTTCAGGCAAGTGTTTGCTTTTTTTCCGTGCCCATTGCTGTCTATCATTGGGTGGAGCCCAATTTGTTTGCTTCTGTGCGACCAATTGGCCTCTGCCGCTCTTTTGAATGCTCTTTGGCCTTGCTTCTTTTGTTTTCAGCAAGTTCTTGCTCTCCTTCTCTCTCTTGCCTCCCTCTCTCTATCTCTCGTTGTCGGTCTGTCTATCTTTCTCTTAGTTGCCCTATCAATTGTTATTTTTGTTGTTTTATACTAAGTAAACATTTCTTATGCTCGTATTTATGTTAATTTTGTATGTATTTATTTTGTTTAAGGCAAAACGATAAATGTTATCAAACTCCAGATTGGGCTGTGCGGTTATCATAATTATCATAAATGCTACATGAATGTATATAACTAAATATTTTATGTAGTAGTTATGATTTACGTACCAGCCGATCGAAGCGTGATTCGCATTTGTATTGACTAATTTCTCTTAGTTGGCAATTTGCTTACAAGGTCCAGTTACAGAGCACCCAGTACGGAGTACCCGCACTTATGCCAGAATTACGATGGCTGAGTCAACTCCAGTTCCATAGGTATTCATGCAGCTTTTTGCATCCACCCTCACACACATAAATATTCGAAAGTTAATTTTTCATACATTTCTCTCAACTCACACACATAAATATTCGAAAGTTAATTTTTCATACATTTCTCTCAACTCTAACGGGTATTGTTGCTGTTAACCACATAACTTATCACATATACATACATATATACATATTTTTACTATATATTCACATTGTTCAAGTTGGCATTTTCATGTTCAAGTACATATGTACATACATACATATGCATATACATACATGTATACACTAATATTCTCATTGGTTTATTTTTATTTCGCTACTGTGGGAAACTTTTGGCTTATCAGTCGAAACGAAAAAGAAATAATTACTTGTGATGATCACCTAGTATAGTCGACTAGGGTCTACCCTGGAAATTAAGACACTTCATGTGTGGCAGGAAAATCGTAAACAGCCATAATACTAAAACGAAATTTCAGTTTATATTTTTATATAGTTTATATAGAGATATATATGTACTATGAGCTACTTAATGCCTTCTTTCAATGAATACTGGGTATTAACATATATTGTATACGATATGTGCAAGAGCACTCGTTCTTATCACATTATGTGTGGACATTTGAAGGTCAAGCAACATGCTTAACATTTATTCCCACACTTATTCAGATAAAAGCAAGTAAGAAAGCACTAGACGAGACTGCTCGACTACAAGATCCGCCGATCCCTCCCAGAAACTTATATTTTCTAACTCCTTTTCTGCTCACAAAAGAAACAGCATATGGACACATTCTCACACGCAGTCGCATTTATATTCGCACATCGCGTTTGTTTTCGAAAACCGATAACTACTACAGTTTTTTTTATTTTTTTTATACTCATTCATGAAGTGACTTAGTATATTGGTTTTGTGCAATGTCCGTCTTGCTGTCCGTCCGTCCGTCTGTCCGTCTGTCCGTATGAACGCAGTTCATTTCGCCGCTATTGAAGCTAGAGTCTTGAAATTTGGAACACATACTCGTGTATAACTCCGATTTATAAAGTGTTAAAATTTTCCTGATCCGCCCACCAGGGGCGTGGCAAATCGGAAAATGAATTTTCCGATATACCAGAAACCATATTAGTTGAAGAGCTAGAAAGCTGAAATTTGGTATGTAGGTCCGCGTCGACCACCCAAGTACATTAAGCTATGGCGGATATATCTACGCCCATTGGGGGCGTGGCAAATCGTATAAAACGGTATCTCCGGAAGTCATAAAGCTAGAAAGTTGAAATTTTGCACGTGAGCTAATGGTATGATTCTATTATGACTGATGATTTTTTATGGTTACGCCCACTAGGGGCGTGGCAAATCGGACGTGAAGATATAGTTATTTTTCAAATTTTGCACTATTGATGCTAGAGACCTGAAATTTGGTATATATACGCGGGGTGACATCCCAAGTCCAACGAGCTATGGTGGATATATGTCCGCCCAAAGGGGGCGTGGCAAACCGCAAAAGCTTATATCTCCTACAGTTTACGAGCTAGAAGCTTCAAATTTGAATAGTTGAGTTACTGGTAACATCCTCTATTGATGTTTCAAAAATAATAGTTACGCCTCTTTGGGGCGTGGCATATCGAAAACTACCCTGTAATTTTCACATTTTTGGACCGTAAGCATTCAAATTAGGCATGTACGTTACCGTTAGCTCGTTCTAAGAACAGGCCAAAAATGAGGCGTCTACGGCCACTAGGGGCGTGGCAATTCGCATTAATATTATCAAATTGCGATATTTATATGCGTGAGCCAATTAATTATAATGGGATCAACGTTTGGGCTGTGAATGAGTATTCTGCAATCGGTATCGCCCGACTGCAACGTTCTTACTTGTTTTTTTTTTTTTTTTGTTTAGGTTAAAACCCCTATCGAAAATCAGTACCTAATAAATAAAATAAATGAAATTAATAAAAACAAGCTAGGACGTTGCAGTCGGGCGCTACCGATTGCAGAATACTCATTCACATCCCATCAGCGATTTAGTAGCTAAGTTTAGCTCTAATACTATAGAAAATGTAGTTTGCTAACGCTTTAACACTATATAAATCGGGGATATATACTACGAGTATGTGCTCCAAATTTCAAGTCTCTAGCTCCAATAGCGCCGAAATAAACTGCGTTCATACGGACAGTCGGACATACGGAGAGCAAGACGGACATTGCACAAAGCCAATATATTCATTTCCCTTTCGTGAATGAGTATAATTTCACATCGCGTGATACAGGTGTCGGATAGGCATTAAAAAGTATCGATAGATCATTGAAAATTTCACTGCGATGTATTGCACAAAAGGTGTTGGAAAACTACTCAACTGTTTGACATATTCATTTAATTTTTCAAAAGAATTCATAGTTTGAATAGAACAATATTGTATTTGATTTGATTTAGCGTAATGGACAATGGTGTAGAGAAAAATACAAAATGCGCCGAGATTCATTGCGGCACTTCAGAAGAAGCAAACTTTCTGATAAAATGTAAATGCTGCAGAATTTTTTTCGACTACTTCACATTCCAGCAGCATTTTAAGAGGGACCATTCTGAGCCTCAGAGCGAAATGGAAGAGATCTTCAAGGTACCTATTAACTGTTTGAATGAGACATCGTGGTGGAAACAGCTAACGGCCACAGAAACGGGATATGATGCCAATGAACCATTGCGCACGCATGAAGGCCGTAAGAAGTTCCCGTGTCAGCACTGCGATAAGCTATTTACCAGTCGCCGTTCTCTGCGGAAGCACACTCAAGGACTTGGCACCCACTCGCACACTCGCCGTTGGACTTGCCACAGCTGCGACAAGAGCTACAGCACCCACAAAAAATTGTCCCGCCATAAGCGCAAGATGCATGAGACTGGCAACATACACAAAGTTCTGGATCAGGTAGACCAGGCTGAACTATGCGAATCCCTATTTTTTGCAAACTGCGTCAGCCCTAACTATCCAGAAACTGAACCTACAGTTTGCTTGACCGTACACTGCTGCAACCAGTGCAACAGAAAGTTTATGGATGCCAATGATCTGCAGCAGCACCAGCTTATACATGTGGAGCCCGCAGCAAACTAAATAATTAATAAAGTATCATATATATTTATCTGAATCTGTACCTTACTAATCAAATAGCAATAGTAGCCAAAAGCTGTGCCAAGAAAGACAAAAAATATACAAGTTACGTACGTACATGTACGTATGTACATATGTATCTTAAGATATTTATTTCGTCGTCTAATGCAGAAGATTTCAGCCTGTCGATATGATACTTCAATTTAGATCAAGTAAGAACGTTGCAGTCGGGCGTTACGAGCTGCAGAATACTCATTCACATCCCATCAGCAATTTTGTAGCTAACTTTAGCTCTAATACTGTAGAAAATGTAGTCCCGTTTTGCCACGCCCCTACAGGGCTTAGACACTTCATTTTTGACCAGTTTTTAGAATGAGCTAGCGGTAACCTAATTGCAAAATTGGGATGTTTACGCTCGCCTAAAGAGGCGTAACAATTATTTTTGGGTCATCGATAGCTGAGGTTATCAGAGGCTCAACTATTCAAATTTGGAGCCTTTAGCTCGTAAACTGAAGCATATATAAGCTTTTCCTGTTTGACACGCCCCTTGTGGGCGGACATACATATATCCGCCATAGCTTATTGGTCTTGAGTGGACAGCCCGCGCATGTATATCATATTTTAGGTCTAGCATCTAGCATACTGGCCAAAGTATAGAAGAATTAGAGAAATCACTATATCTTCAGGTCAGATTTGCCACGCCCGTAGTGGGCGTAGATATATAAATTTATCATCATTTTTTATAGAATCTTACCATCACGTGCTCACATTTCATCGTTCTAGCTTTAAAGCTCTAGGAGATACAGTTCTATCCAATTTGCCACGCCCCCCATGGGCGTAGATTTATTCAGCAAAGCTCGTGTGACTTGGGTGGTCAACGCGGATCTACATACCAAGTTTTTTAGCTCTTCAACTAATATGTTTCCTGGTATATTGCAATACCCTTATTGAGTGGGTCGGGAAAATTTTAACACTCGCTAAATCGGAGATATACACGAACATGTGCTCCAAATTTCAAGTCTCTAGCTTCAATAGCGCCGAAATAAACTGCGTTCATACGGACAGCAAGACGGACATTGCACAAAACCAATGAGTATATAAAGAAAATATGAAATAGTTCCTACAAATTAGCAAAAACGTATTTCAAATAGTAAGGGCAAATGCACGCAATTCAATGTTATTATACAATTTTGAATAGCCACCATAAATTTGAGCATTCTTTAAATTATAGTGACAATATTGTTACATATTAAATATTCAATATTGCGTTGAAAATTACATTTAAATGCGTCAAATGACACTCGAATTATTAAATAAAACGCTGGCTAGTTGACAAACAAGGGCGCTGTTTGCTTTGCATTTTACATTCTTTGCGAATTATATTTAAAGAATTATAGTGGCGATTGAATAATGCCTTTATTTTCAGCTGCAACTTTAGTATGGTGGCATCCAAGGGACATGCATATTTGATGAGCTCTAAGTTCAAGCCGCGGGGAAGTTAATTTTAATAATAAGAGAGTTTTTATACGAGCTAATATGTTTTGGTTTGTTTATTTTCTATTTACATCTTAAGCAACTTTATGGAATATATCCAGTTAACTTCTAACTAATCGTTGAAAGCACGTAGCGCCATCTATTGGTTTGGCAACTCATATGTGAAAAAAATTTCAAACATCCTCTATTTGGAAATCTGTCCTTTTGTTTTGTGAATGCGAATCGTGCTCATATTTTTTCAGTTGGTTAGCTTTTTTTTCAATTGATCGGTTGTGGATGCATATGTGTATTAATTAATGCCGAATAGTTTAACAGAAATTGAACATAAAATATACTAAATTGTGTTAAGAGCAGTGCCCAAAATGAGTTTTTCCGTATTTTCCGCACATTTTTATCTGTCTTTCCAAAAAAAATTTGGCTTCACTGCTTCCACTGCGTCTTTAAGACTAGAGTCTGCAAATTTCCATAAAGAGGATTTATATAGAGTCTCGAATTTTGCTATATTTTGGATACTGTCTCCAAATTCGACTAAATAACATAACATAACACAACATCAACATGCATGGCCCGTTTTCTATATACAATACAAATTGTTATTGAAATATGTTGCATTTGTATGTATTTGTATTTGTATTTTCAGCCCCTGCTTTAAAAATCTAGCGCTTATATTTTCTGAAACCGACTACATTTTAACAAAACCATTATACCCTGATTTCCCATTTTAGCACTATGAAATAGTGCACAAATAACTGTAATAGTGAAGTCTGCTTTATGCATACATATGTACTTATGAGTTCCTCCGAATAAGGATTTACAATTTGTCGACTTCACATTGTAAGGCGGCTCGATGAGCCACCTCACAAAGTCGCTTTTAAATGCCCGCGCAAATCGCAGCGATCGGCAATGCAACCATGGCTTCGACTTTCGCGGCGAAAGTTCAAAGGGCCCGAAGCTGTGGTGAGTTGCATTGTCGACGCCGAAGCGGAGCGCGCGGCCGAGGTGTGGAGGCGGCTTAAGAGCGATAGAGAATTTAATTAGTGAGCGACAGCGTAACAGAAGGATAGTGGGTGAGCGTGAATAATAGTTAGTAGCAAGCTTAAGAAATTAATAGAGTTGCAAAAATAAAGAGATTGCGCAAAAGTGAATTTATGTGTGTTTTTATTTTCCATTCGACGATTAATAATTAACTAACAGTGCTAGTGGACCCCCTTTATTTGTCTTCAACTGCTATCTTTATCTATTGTAGGCAAAGCAGTGTCGGTAGCTTAGTTGATATTATTTCCGGTAGATGGCGCTAACAGGCTGTAATTCTTGTCGATTTATCTATCTAGCGGCTAAATCTCCTGCACATAAAACTGAAACATCGCGAACTGCGATAGGTATCGCTAATGAGCGGTATAAATTACGCAGGGTTGCTCAGAGCGATTGCGCAGAGTAGCTTACAAAAGACGCCATATTGAGTAAAAACAAAAGTCGTCTTCCGTTTCCCGACAGGGACAGATGCCTGCATAGGCGTGGGTCAGAAGACCAAGTTTTGTCTAGATTTAAATCTTTGCGCCATTAATAAATCACATGTTTTATGTTGTAAATATAATTACAATTTGCTTGATTATCTTATAACTTATTTATACATTTACCTCTATCAACACTTAATGTCCATAATTTGTTTTTACTATAAATACATACATATGTACATACAAGCTGTGGCTCACAGCTTATTTCGTGCAGCGGTATAGTACAATTTTAAAGCCGTATTCCCGCTAAACCAGTAAAGATAGGATAGATAAGTAAAAATAGGCGTGGCCATTCGGAATAGGTCAATATCCAGTAAAAATTAATTCAAAACGGCCCTATTGGAGGAATGGCCAAAAACCTCCAGCAAAGTCACCCGAAAATTGTTAAACTCGATTGAATCACGCCTAAAAGAGGTGATTAAATAAAAATGAGTTCAAAGCAAATACTAATTTAAGAATTTTTGGGCAATAAACTCATCGAAAGTGAAGTGCACGAAATAAGCTGTGACATGGAAATAGCCAGTTATTTTAGTTTTCTTTGATTTTAAACGTTATTTGTTAGCAAAGAAAAATAATGAAGTGCGTTAATACATAATGAATGACTGATAAATAAGACCCCATTAAAATTTTTTGGATATCTTTACTGGCTTAGCGGGAATACGGCTTTAAAATTGTACTATACCGCTGCACGAAAAAAGCTGTAAGCCACTGTATGTACATACATACGTGCGTGTGTGTGCACTTGCCTGGATTACTGCGTACATCAGAAAAAAACAATTTTGTTTGTTCGGCTCGTGGTGCGGTATAGTACATTTTTAAAGCCTTATACCCGCTAAACGAGTAAATATATAAAAAAAATTTAAATGAGGTCTTATTAATTAGTAATTTATTATGTATTAAGGCACTTCTTTATTTTTGTGTTCTAACAAATAACATTTAAAACTAAAGAAAATTAAAACAAGTAAGAACGTTGCACTCGGGCGTTACCAACTTCGGAATACTCATTCACATCCCATCAGCAACTTAGTAGCTAAGTTTAGTTAAAATACTGTAAAAAAAGTGTTTTTTTTTTGCGATTTTCCACGCCCCTATTGGGCGTAGACACCTCATTTTTGGCCAGTTCCTAGAACTACCTAACGGTCATGGTTGGAAGGTTTCGCTCAAAAAATTTGAAAATTACAGGGAATTTTCGATATGCCATGCCCCCAAAGAGGCGTAACAATTATTTTTGGGACATCGATAGAAGAGGTTACCAGTAACTCAACTATCTAAATTGGATGGCTTACGCTCCAAAAATGTGAAAATTACAGGGTATTTTTCGATGTACCACGCTCGTAAAGAGGCGTAAAAATTAAATACAAATAAAGCTACTAGTAACTTAACTATCCAAACTCTTATACTTTAGAAGATATAAACTTTTGCGGTTTGGGCGGAGATATATCCACCATAGCTCGTTGAACTTGGGTTGTCAACCTGCGTATATATATTTCAAATTTCAGGACTCTTGCATTACTACTGCCGAAAATATACATAGCAGAATTTGAAAATTCACTATCTTTGCTTCATCAATCTTTATAGGATCGTAACATTAGCTCACGTGCTAAATTTCAGTGTTCTAGATTTACAACCTTAGCGGGTGGATCCGGAAAATTTTAAACCTTTAACACTATAAATCGGAGATATATACGAGTATGTGTTCCAAATTTCAAGTCTCTAGCTCCAATAGCGCCGAAATAAACTGCGTTCATACGGACAGTCGGACATACGGAGAGCAAGACGGACATTGCACAAAGCCAATATATTCATTTCCCTTTCGTGAATGAGTATAATTTCAAATCGCATGATACAGGTGTCGGATAGGCATTAAAAAGTATCGATAGATCATTGAAAATTTCACTGCGATGTATTGCACGAAAGGTGTTGGAAAACTACTCAACTGTTTGACATATTCATTTAATTTTTCAAAAGAATTCATAGTTTGAATAGAACAATATTTTATTTGATTTGATTTGGCGCAATGGACAATGGTGTAAAGAAAAATACAAAATGCGCCGAGATTCATTGCGGCACTTCAGAAGAAGCAAACTTTCTGATAAAATGTAAATGCTGCAGAATTTTTTTCGACTACTTCACATTCCAGCAGCATTTTAAGAGGGACCATTCTGAGCCTCAGAGCGAAATGGAAGAGATCTTCAAGGTACCTATTAACTGTTTGAATGAGACATCGTGGTGGAAACAGCTAACGGCCACAGAAACGGGATATGATGCCAATGAACCATTGCGCACGCATGAAGGCCGTAAGAAGTTCCCGTGTCAGCACTGCGATAAGCTATTTACCAGTCGCCGTTCTCTGCGGAAGCACACTCAAGGACTTGGCACCCACTCGCACACTCGCCGTTGGACTTGCCACAGCTGCGACAAGAGCTACAGCACCCACAAAAAATTGTCCCGCCATAAGCGCAAGATGCATGAGACTGGCAACATACACAAAGTTCTGGATCAGGTAGACCAGGCTGAACTATGCGAATCCCTATTTTTTGCAAACTGCGTCAGCCCTAACTATCCAGAAACTGAACCTACAGTTTGCTTGACCGTACACTGCTGCAACCAGTGCAACAGAAAGTTTATGGATGCCAATGATCTGCAGCAGCACCAGCTTATACATGTGGAGCCCGCAGCAAACTAAATAATTAATAAAGTATCATATATATTTATCTGAATCTGTACCTTACTAATCAAATAGCAATAGTAGCCAAAAGCTGTGCCAAGAAAGACAAAAAATATACAAGTTACGTACGTACATGTACGTATGTACATATGTATCTTAAGATATTTATTTCGTCGTCTAATGCAGAAGATTTCAGCCTGTCGATATGATACTTCAATTTAGATCAAGTAAGAACGTTGCAGTCGGGCGTTACGAGCTGCAGAATACTCATTCACATCCCATCAGCAATTTTGTAGCTAACTTTAGCTCTAATACTGTAGAAAATGTAGTCCCGTTTTGCCACGCCCCTACAGGGCTTAGACACTTCATTTTTGACCAGTTTTTAGAATGAGCTAGCGGTAACCTAATTGCAAAATTGGGATGTTTACGCTCGCCTAAAGAGGCGTAACAATTATTTTTGGGTCATCGATAGCTGAGGTTATCAGAGGCTCAACTATTCAAATTTGGAGCCTTTAGCTCGTAAACTGAAGCATATATAAGCTTTTCCTGTTTGACACGCCCCTTGTGGGCGGACATACATATATCCGCCATAGCTTATTGGTCTTGAGTGGACAGCCCGCGTATGTATATCATATTTTAGGTCTAGCATCTAGCATACTGGCCAAAGTATAGAAGAATTAGAGAAATCACTATATCTTCAGGTCAGATTTGCCACGCCCGTAGTGGGCGTAGATATATAAATTTATCATCAATCTTTATAGAATCGTACCATTAGCTCACGTGCTCACATTTCATCGTTCTAGCTTTAAAGCTCTAGGAGATACAGTTCTATCCGATTTGCCACGCCCCCCATGGGCGTAGATTTATCCAGCAAAGCTCGTGTGACTTGGGTGGTCAACGCGGATCTACATACCAAGTTTTTTAGCTCTTCAACTAATATGTTTCCTGGTATATTGCAATACCCTTATTGAGTGGGTCGGGAAAATTTTAACACTCTCTAAATCGGAGATATACACGAACATGTGCTCCAAATTTCAAGTCTCTAGCTTCAATAGCGCCGAAATAAACTGCGTTCATACGGACAGCAAGGCGGACATTGCACAAAACCAATGAGTATATAAAGAAAATATGAAATAGTTCCTACAAATTAGCAAAAACGTATTTCAAATAGTAAGGGCAAATGCACGCAATTCAATGTTATTATACAATTTTGAATAGCCACCATAAATTTGAGCATTCTTTAAATTATAGTGACAATATTGTTACATATTAAATATTCAATATTGCGTTGAAAATTACATTTAAATGCGTCAAATGACACTCGAATTATTAAATAAAACGCTGGCTAGTTGACAAACAAGGGCGCTGTTTGCTTTGCATTTTACATTCTTTGCGAATTATATTTAAAGAATTATAGTGGCGATTGAATAATGCCTTTATTTTCAGCTGCAACTTTAGTATGGTGGCATCCAAGGGACATGCATATTTGATGAGCTCTAAGTTCAAGCCGCGGGGAAGTTAATTTTAATAATAAGAGAGTTTTTATACGAGCTAATATGTTTTGGTTTGTTTATTTTCTATTTACATCTTAAGCAACTTTATGGAATATATCCAGTTAACTTCTAACTAATCGTTGAAAGCACGTAGCGCCATCTATTGGTTTGGCAACTCATATGTGAAAAAAATTTCAAACATCCTCTATTTGGAAATCTGTCCTTTTGTTTTGTGAATGCGAATCGTGCTCATATTTTTTCAGTTGGTTAGCTTTTTTTTCAATTGATCGGTTGTGGATGCATATGTGTATTAATTAATGCCGAATAGTTTAACAGAAATTGAACATAAAATATACTAAATTGTGTTAAGAGCAGTGCCCAAAATGAGTTTTTCCGTATTTTCCGCACATTTTTATCTGTCTTTCCAAAAAAAATTTGGCTTCACTGCTTCCACTGCGTCTTTAAGACTAGAGTCTGCAAATTTCCATAAAGAGGATTTATATAGAGTCTCGAATTTTGCTATATTTTGGATACTGTCTCCAAATTCGACTAAATAACATAACATAACACAACATCAACATGCATGGCCCGTTTTCTATATACAATACAAATTGTTATTGAAATATGTTGCATTTGTATGTATTTGTATTTGTATTTTCAGCCCCTGCTTTAAAAATCTAGCGCTTATATTTTCTGAAACCGACTACATTTTAACAAAACCATTATACCCTGATTTCCCATTTTAGCACTATGAAATAGTGCACAAATAACTGTAATAGTGAAGTCTGCTTTATGCATACATATGTACTTATGAGTTCCTCCGAATAAGGATTTACAATTTGTCGACTTCACATTGTAAGGCGGCTCGATGAGCCACCTCACAAAGTCGCTTTTAAATGCCCGCGCAAATCGCAGCGATCGGCAATGCAACCATGGCTTCGACTTTCGCGGCGAAAGTTCAAAGGGCCCGAAGCTGTGGTGAGTTGCATTGTCGACGCCGAAGCGGAGCGCGCGGCCGAGGTGTGGAGGCGGCTTAAGAGCGATAGAGAATTTAATTAGTGAGCGACAGCGTAACAGAAGGATAGTGGGTGAGCGTGAATAATAGTTAGTAGCAAGCTTAAGAAATGAATAGAGTTGCAAAAATAAAGAGATTGCGCAAAAGTGAATTTATGTGTGTTTTTATTTTCCATTCGACGATTAATAATTAACTAACAGTGCTAGTGGACCCCCTTTATTTGTCTTCAACTGCTATCTTTATCTATTGTAGGCAAAGCAGTGTCGGTAGCTTAGTTGATATTATTTCCGGTAGATGGCGCTAACAGGCTGTAATTCTTGTCGATTTATCTATCTAGCGGCTAAATCTCCTGCACATAAAACTGAAACATCGCGAACTGCGATAGGTATCGCTAATGAGCGGTATAAATTACGCAGGGTTGCTCAGAGCGATTGCGCAGAGTAGCTTACAAAAGACGCCATATTGAGTAAAAACAAAAGTCGTCTTCCGTTTCCCGACAGGGACAGATGCCTGCATAGGCGTGGGTCAGAAGACCAAGTTTTGTCTAGATTTAAATCTTTGCGCCATTAATAAATCACATGTTTTATGTTGTAAATATAATTACAATTTGCTTGATTATCTTATAACTTATTTATACATTTACCTCTATCAACACTTAATGTCCATAATTTGTTTTTACTATAAATATGTACATACAAGCTGTGGCTCACAGCTTATTTCGTGCAGCGGTATAGTACAATTTTAAAGCCGTATTCCCGCTAAACCAGTAAAGATAGAATAGATAAGTAAAAATAGGCGTGGCCATTCGGAATAGGTCAATATCCAGTAAAAATTAATTCAAAACGGCCCTATTGGAGGAATGGCCAAAAACCTCCAGCAAAGTCACCCGAAAATTGTTAAACTCGATTGAATCACGCCTAAAAGAGGTGATTAAATAAAAAATGAGTTCAAAGCAAATACTAATTTAAGAATTTTTGGGCAATAAACTCATCGAAAGTGAAGTGCACGAAATAAGCTGTGACATGGAAATAGCCAGTTATTTTAGTTTTCTTTGATTTTAAACGTTATTTGTTAGCAAAGAAAAATAATGAAGTGCGTTAATACATAATGAATGACTGATAAATAAGACCCCATTAAAATTTTTTTGGATATCTTTACTGGCTTAGCGGGAATACGGCTTTAAAATTGTACTATACCGCTGCACGAAAAAAGCTGTAAGCCACTGTATGTACATACATACGTGCGTGTGTGTGCACTTGCCTGGATTACTGCGTACATCAGAAAAAAACAATTTTGTTTCGGCACGTGGTGCGGTATAGTACATTTTTAAAGCCTTATACCCGCTAAACGAGTAAATATATAAAAAAATTAAATGAGGTCTTATTAATTAGTAATTTATTATGTATTAAGGCACTTCTTTATTTTTGTGTTCTAACAAATAACATTTAAAACTAAAGAAAATTAAAACAAGTAAGAACGTTGCACTCGGGCGTTACCAACTTCGGAATACTTATTCACATCCCATCAGCAATTTAGTAGCTAAGTTAAGCTCAAATAATGTAGAAAATGCGTTTTTTTGCGAGTGTAGGGTGTAGACACCTCATTTTTGGCCAGTTCTTAGAACGACCTAACGGTAATGGTTGGATGGTTAAGCTCAAAAAATGTTAAAATTACAGCGTATTTTTAAATATTCCACGCCCCTAAAAAGGCGTATCAATTATTTGTGGGGCATCGATAGAGGAGCTTACCAGTAACTCAACTATATAAATTTGATGGCTTACGCTCCAAAAATGTGAAAATTACAGGGTATTTTTCGATGTACCACGCTCGTAAAGAGGCGTAAAAATTAAATACAAATAAAGCTACTAGTAACTTAACTATCCAAACTCTTATACTTTAGCAGATATAAACTTTTGCGGT
>JAWNPK010000110.1:0-112143 GCA_035047565.1 Drosophila mulleri | reverse complement strand
CACCAATCGTGGATGAGCAGTCCGGCCATTTAGTTTATTATCGCACCATCTTTCTGTAGGTGGCGTCCATTAGTCGATCCACCAGGCTATCAATGGGATGTACTATCAGTGGGATGCTGATCAATCCGATTAATGTAGGCAATGTCTTCACCACGAAACTGGGTGACTTCTTCAAAAGCGTTTTGCTGACTGCAGTGATGCTATACGGAGTGTAAAGATTAGGGTTTATTAGTATCGCATATAGAGTGGGCAGGTAAGAGAGTACGGCTACTACCGATTGATGGTCAATCCAGGTATTATAACTGATGCAAACATTTGCCAAGTGAACACATCGGCGCCCACTAGCGCCACCTGGCGATCGGTACCGCCGGCCATTTGATGGCGCAACGCCTTGTCAAAGGTATCAGTGCAGACATAGCCAATGGCCATGCCATAGGAGGCGGCAACTATAGATTTGGGCAACAGCGGACGAAATGCCTCGCCCACCTCGTTGCTGTAGCCTGCAAGAATGTATATAGATACATAAATATAGATACATATGTACTATATGCAGCTATATATGTGGCGGGCAACTCACCCATATAACGTAAGAAGGTATCACGATAAATATCCACTTCTTTTGTGTGTAGTTGTTTGTGCATCTGCTCTTCCAGTTTCTCGTCGAGCGGCTGCATTGGTGATTTGGCTTCCACGGTTGGTTCCGGATCAGTCATAATGTGAGTTTATTTTGTTGCGTAACAAATAATATAATTTCAATTAAAACATTTAAAATTTCTATCCTTTGAGTATATTGTCGTTTCCAGCAGTCTGGCAGCTCTATGAATTTGACATCTCTAACTGATTAAACGGGCGATGTGTAATCGATTATTAATCGAACTACCACCACTAACTATCGTCAAAACGTCAAGCGTGATATCGGGGTTCATTTCTTGGTCGAGTCTGTGCATGCAAGTAGCTTCTAAAAACAAAAAAGATTTAGGAAATTACCGGATTTATATGAGGTAAGTCGCGAAATTCGTGCGTATTAGTTTGTCTAGTGCATATCACCGGTGACAGCGATACATCTAGAATGCTAACAAGTGACGCGCGCGCGGCAAAAAAAACAGCTTAATACAACCGCAACTCAAACACAAGCAAACACGCTCACACACACACTCACAGCGAGACAAATGCAGATGATGCAAAAACACAAACAATGGTCGAAACCATGATTTTTTATGCAGATTTTCATGTGAAACCGTCAATGCACATATTTTATTTATTTAATTGGTAAATATTTGTATTGATTCTATCTGGCAGCCTGGCAACCGCGACGATTGCTGTTGACTTCAGTTGCTCTTGTCCTTGTCCTTGTTGCCGTTGCTGTCGCCGCCGCTACTGCTGCTTTAATCGTCGTCCGCTTACACACCCCGGTTGGCATGTCGGAATACAGCGACTTAGATCGCCAGATCGAACAGCTTAAACGCTGCGAGATCATTAAAGAAAACGAAGTGAAAGGATTGTGCGCTAAGGCGCGGGAAATCCTTGTTGAGGAGGGCAACGTGCAACGCGTCGATTCGCCGGTAACCGTATGTGGTGACATACACGGCCAGTTCTACGACCTGAAGGAGCTCTTCAAAGTAGGCGGCGATGTACCCGAAAAGAACTATCTGTTCATGGGCGACTTTGTGGATCGCGGTTATTACAGTGTCGAGACATTCCTGCTGCTGTTGGCCTTGAAGGTTCGGTATCCGGATCGAATCACGCTAATACGTGGCAATCACGAATCTCGACAGATAACCCAGGTGTATGGATTCTACGATGAGTGCTTGCGTAAATATGGATCGACAGCCGTTTGGCGATATTGCACTGAGATATTTGACTACCTCAGCCTCTCCGCCATCATCGATGGAAAAATCTTTTGTGTACATGGCGGCCTCTCACCCTCTATTCAGTATTTAGATCAGATACGAAGCATCGATCGCAAACAGGAGGTGCCGCACGATGGCCCCATGTGCGATCTGCTGTGGAGCGATCCCGAGGATCAGACCGGATGGGGTGTATCGCCGCGAGGCGCTGGCTATCTCTTTGGCTCCGATGTCGTCTCACAATTCAATCGTACCAATGAAATCGAGATGATCTGTCGCGCACATCAGCTGGTCATGGAAGGCTTCAAATGGCATTTCAATGAAACAGTACTCACGGTTTGGTCGGCACCCAACTATTGCTATCGGTAAGCCATTATCTGTCGCTCTTTAACTTACAGTTTTTTATATATACTCTCCCACCTGTCTATTTTGCCCATTGTTCATTAGCTGCGGGAATGTGGCAGCCATATTGGAATTAAACGAGTACCTGCATCGCGACTTTGTCATCTTTGAGGCGGCACCGCAGGAGAGCCGCGGCATACCATCCAAAAAACCTCAAGCGGACTATTTCCTTTAAACTATTAAATATTGGCACGCCCCTAAGGCACGCTCCCCGTTTGAGTTGCAAACTGACAAAGAAAGCAGAAAAACTGCCCATAGAAACAAAAAAATAAAATTTAAAAAAAAAGGAAAAACAAAAAGAAATTAATCGAACATAGTAAATCTTTTTTGGAATAGAAAAGTGTAACATTTAACATTAACAGTTTTAAGGTTACTAAGAATATTTTTCATGTACTAGACTATAAACTATGTATATAAATATATATGTATGTGTATATGTATATCCAGGATATAGAAGTTTCTAAGCCTGTATATATATACATATGTATATATTTATATATACATATATATATATCATTTCGCATCTCGCGTGCTTTGTACTATCATTTCTTTTTTCATGAATTTGCTCAGATATTGGAAACTTGAGCGCTGCCCCCCCCCCCCCCCCCCCCTCACACTCTCTCTCCTGCATTTCCCCTCATATTTCGAATCCAACTTTCCTTATTAAAATTTAGTTTTATAAGCACATAGACATTCATATACACATAAACGATGCATTAATGTGGCTCGTGACTCAGGCAAGACCGCTGCATCCAATCAAAATGGCAACAACAACAGCAAAAAAGTGCTTTGTTTACTTTTTTTTTTATTTCATAACACAAACGACATATATAGAATTAAGCGAAAAAGTATAATAAATAGAATATGTAAGATAGAAGTATGTATTTAAAAACAAATCCATTGACTTTTTTTTCTTAGGGCCTAAGAGCTCGAAAAATTGCGATAGCAAACAAAAAAAAAACTATTCGGGAGTGCCCGACTTGGAGATAACGAAGTGGTATTCAAATACGCTTCAAAAATTTGGATCTTATAATATCATTGCTTAACAATTCCTCAGAGTCTTGTAAGTTTTACGGTATCACAATATTATATCTTCAAATGGGAAATACAATGTTTTAGGTCATATTTCTTTAGCAGTTCTTAACTCGAATACTCTACAACTCTACTCTATTAGAATTCCTCATAGAAGCTATAGATTGTAAGTGCTTCACAAGAACTTCTAAGTCTGAGGTCTAGGGAACATTTTTAATAATAACAATAACTGTACCAGTCTGTATTTCTAAGAATCATACATTAAGTAGAATATTTTCTTGACATTCAATACAAGCAGTATACCAGTATATGTATGTACATATATCTCAGGACTTGTAAGTACCACGAATTGCGAGCTATAAACACTATCGGATCATTTACTTCACAAAAACAATTATAAATTGAACTGCAGTTGGCGCAATTTATTTACATGCACTTAGGAACTAGAGGTATATATAGAGTGGTATATATGTACATATATGTATATGTTTATAAAAAAATAAGAGAGTCGTGTATCATATAGCATGGGAGGCGCTTGCATTATTCCATTCCATATTTGCAGCTAGTTTCGGTACTACTCCAGGGCCAAGCCATGCTCGTGCATGTGATCCACAATGCACTTTTCGTAGGCAGCAGCAGCGTCGCAGCTGAAATGGAGAGGGCATAGATTAGCTAGGAGCTTTGTCAGATATATCTGGGCAACTCACTGATCCTCGGGCACTTCAATGGCCTCACACTTGTCCACAATCTCAGTGGCAGCGGCTTCCTTTTCAGCATCATCCTTGGTGCTCAGCTTGACCATCTCCAAGGCGTTCTCCTTGCTCAACTTGCCCTCGTCGTTCATCTGCAAGGAGTTTGAATCATGTTATGAATACCCTCGGCAGCTGGCTTCCGTTTCCACTTACAATTTCGAACTTCTTCAGCATACATGCGCGCAGGCATTTGCTCTCATGTGAATCGGCTGGTTCATGCTGCATCATGTGCTCCACATCCTCTGCAATGGAAGGGTTAGTCTATGTTCAGCCAACGGGTTCAACTATGAACAGACCATCAGTGGCGCCCGACTCCGTTTTGCACTCCTCGGCCACCTCGGCGATGTGCTCCTTGTCGTATTCCTCGTGCGGCTTGGAGGATACGGCCACAGCTGCCAGGAGCACGAGCACTGAAAAGCAAACGAAACGCGACATGTTTAATGCTCTACACGATTACAACTTGGATACGAACTGCGAGTGAATGCAGCATTTTATAGACGATTCTGTGAATCTGTGATTTGACTTGGCTGATTGTCAGACAAGCGACGTCTCCAACTCTCGGCCAGGTGTCAGCTAATAGCAATTAAACAGCAATTATTGCCAATTTGCTGTGGGATGCAGTTGCACTACATGAGCAGCACATGACACTCGAATCTTGACGGGCAAACGCCGGAGATGCCCTCCGCTAGGTGACGTGGGAAAATCCGCTGAAGCAACGTCTCGTTCCACTCCATCGTTATCTATTGCTATTGCTCTCTCACTTCCTCTCCTTTAATTAATATATAATTAGGTGTTTAATTGGCAACTGACATGAAATCAAATCGGACTGGAAATTCGACTTGCAAAACAAATCAAATAAATATTCCCCAGTGGAAGGCGCTGAACGCCTACAATATGATAGAGAGAGATAGCAATAGCGCTCGCGAAAGTTGACATGGGCTGGATCATCAATTGGACTTTTCCACAACGTTCAATCAAAACTTTTTCTGCGTTTCTCGACTTACGAATACTCTGCAAATAATGAGTGAAAAAAAAATTGGATAATTATATTTATGTACATATATTGCCAAATGTTTATTTAAATCTCTTTCCAGTGCACCCGAAACGCATCGTTGGTAGATATGCATATATCCATCCATATACATACATACATACATATGTATGTGTGTACATATGTACATGAGTGTGAAAGAAAGAGTGCAAAGAAGAATTCAAAGCTAAGCTGTAGAATTGGAACTCATTGGAAATGCACGCAGCCGGCATACATATGTATGTATGTATGTATGTACATATGCATGTATGTATGTATGTATGTATGTATGTGCATACCAGTAAGCAGTAAATTTATTCGTACACCCTAAAACTGTTTTCTCTGAAAATTGGCAAAGGCTGCTTATTGAGTCAATTCAATCTTAATTATAGCTTATCTTTAAATAAAGACTAGTTAATTACAGCAAAATTATTCATAGAAAATTAAAGCGTTATTAAAACGCTGTCATCTAGTAGCTTATTGAATTTTAAAATAAAAATTAAAATAATTGAACTGAATTACGTACATACATACATACATATATTCACACATGCATACATATGTATATACTATGCGTGTATTTAGGTACATATGGGTGCATACATATACATACATACATATGTATATTTGCAACAACAGAAGTTTCGCATAATACTCACATATGGTTTCACATTTGTATATATGTATGCATGTATGTACGTATGTATACATATGCATGTATGCTCTTGTTGGTGTGAAGCTATGCGTAAACAATTCACGCAGTTATGTATGCTGTTTCTCTTTTATTCGCACTTCCACACCATTGTTCTTATGACTGTCTCTCCTTTTCCACCCCGAGCGTACAAATATTGCAAACTGTTAGTTCGCTATGCCGGCATAAATTCACCATTGCAATGTTGCGTGGGGTATGTTAGGCATTCGTGTATGAATGTGTGAGTACATACATATACATGTATGTATATACATGCATATGTATAATGCTGTTCCTTACACACTGCATAAAATAGTCGAAGAAAGAATAAGCACCTACCGTTATAATTTTGCATCTCTGATGACTGCCAACTGTTGCTTTACACATACATACATATGTACGTACATACATACATGTGTACATGATTATTTGTCTGCGCAATGCACTCATTCGTGGAAGTGAAGATGGAAGGAATAAGTAAGACATATGTATGTATGTATATATATATATGTACATATACATATGAATGTATGTACGTAATACAGAATTCGTTTGAATAGTTATTCTGGCATTAATACTGCAGTCGGAATGATTTCAAATACATTTGCATGCAGTATGTGTGTGTGTGCGCATATGAATTTATTGTTGATTTGCGTGCTTTACAATTTGGTTTATTTGTGAATTGTGTGATCCGCGATCTGTGGCATTAGCAATGACAATGAAAATGATGAATCTTGAACTTCACCATGTCGCAGCTTTGACGACGTCAGCGATATGGCCACGCACAAGTCAAGGTCGAAAGTGAAGCTAAGGTCATGCTGTCTGCCAAGAGTAAATGCAGTATAAAAGCGAATGCTGAGAAATTGGCGAGCAACAAATTGAATCGCAAGATCATGCATAGTACATTGCTCTCACTGCTTGCGTTGGCCAGCTGCATTTGGATGCAGTGCAGCATGGCGGAGCCACAGATCAAGGGACAGCAGTTGCCGCAGTTCGACTTGACGCGTTTGTTTGGTGGCCGCAGCAGCGAACCTCTGGTAACGCTGCTCGATCGCAACCTGCCCGAGGTGCAGCAGATGATTGACCGCACGAAGAAGAGCTGCCTGCAGCAGCTGCGAATGCCGGCTGTGCAGCGTTCCTTAATCAGAGAACCGAATCCCACCGAGCAGGAGAAATGCCTGCTCGAGTGCGTCCTGAAGGGCATCAAAATTGTAAGCGAATGGCGCACCATATAGAAATAGTCCAACTTGCAGCTCTCTTTTACAGATGGATGACAGCACCAACAAGCTGAATCTGCGCCGTGTCGAGCAGCTGACCAGCCTGGTCACCGAGGACAACAAGGTGGCCATGGCACTGAGCTGCAGCCTCGCCCAAAGCTGCAATCGTTCTGTCAGCACGCCGAAGCCTTGCGAGGCGGCGCATCAGCTGAATCAGTGCATTGGCCGGCAAATGGAGCGCAATCGGGTCAAGCTGAACTGGTGAGCTGCACTGAGCTCTGGTGGACTGTGGGCTGTACCACAGCCCATTTAGTTGTTGGGTTCAGCCCGGTTCCCCACCCAAATCCCAAAAAGATTGCTTGCTGCTGCTATGGGCTGCTCGCTTTATTTGTCTGTGCATGTCCAGGAACCAGGATCGCCAGCTCTATAAACGAATGTAGGGAATTATAACAAATATACAAATACAAATACAAATTAAGAACAAAAAAAAAAAAAAAAAAAAATACGGCCAAATTGCTAAATGGAACGTGGAGGCATGTGCAGGGAGCACACCCCTCTACTCCTTGATTTCGGGTATCTTGTAGGCGGCGGCGCGCATTTCCCGCAGCATGCACATCGATATGGCGTGGCATACCTCGCACCTGGACAGGAGAGAAGCAGGAAAGGATTAGAGCCAGCTAAGAGAAGAAGTGGGGAGCAATGTCCCGACTCACTCGTCGGTGATGCCGTTGGCTGCCTGATTGCACTTGGCTGCTATCGTTTTGGAATTGGCCTCCTTCTCGGGAAACATCATGTTCATCATGTCGACGGTCTTCACCTCATCGAACTGCAGCTGGCCCTCGCCCATTATTTCGAACTGTTTCAGCATGCAGCGACGGAAGCATTTGCTCTCGTGCGAGGCTTCCTCCTTGTTCAGCACCATCTCCTCAATGTGGCCTGGCCGGAGAAGGATTGCTTTGGTTTCGATTCAAGCCAAGGACTCATTTGTGATGGACACTTACTGCGCTCCGGCTTGGGCTCACAGCCATTGCCAAAGGGCTCAACCATTTCGACCACCTCGCTGAGTGACATGGCCATCTCCTCCTCCTTCTGGTCGTCGGCTTGGGCCAGGGTAAGCAGCGTCAGCAGCAGCAAGGTCAGACAGGTCCGTTGCAGCATCGTCATCTTCTCTCTCTCTATAAGCATAACTGATCCCATTCGGATGCGCTTTTATAGTCCCGCAACGTGATTGCAGCTCGCCGATTGGCATACCATTCGCTTGTAGCTACAAAAGCAGAGATCGGATCTGCACCCATGGAAACCAATCAAAACGCGCCACAATTGACGGTGTAAATCGAACATTTGTTTTATTCGTGAGCCACTGGAGCGCAGCGTATTACATATGCGACAATATATACTCTATGCTCGCCATCATCGTGTTCGATTAGGGAAACACAAAGATCTCAATCTTGCTGCGGAAGCAGGTGAGCTGCGCGTGTGCTGCATCGCAGTTGTTCTTGATGCCCACGGCTGCATCCTTGCACTCGCTGATGCCCTTGCGATAGGAGGCCTTGTAGCTCTCCGGCATCAGGAGCTCCACCTGCTTGAGCGTCGAGTCCACCATAAACTTGCCCTTCTTCATCTGTACGAATGGAACGGAACGATCTGTCGCTAGTCTCGCTTAGCTACCCCCCTCCCTCCGAATCTACTCACCGTTTGCATCATTTCCATGACACAGTTGATGTAGCATTTGGCGTCCTTGTCGTCGGGCAGAATGCCCTTCTGTATGCCGTCGGCTATTTCCGTGGTGATCTTTGGGAACTTGGGCAGGCAGACGTCGCGCATTAGCTTGCCGGCGGCCCACATCTGATCCTCGGTGGCCTGTAAAATTGCGATATTTGGAATTGTGTAACTGGAAAGTCCGCTTCGTATATCCCTTCTTTCTATCCTACCCCTGGACGACAGAACGGCAGGCTGACCAATAGACTGCCGATGATTAGCTGTAGATATTGCATCGCGCTCTTTCAACTGGTCTGATCTGATCTGATCTGATCCGTCCCAGGTATGACCCCACTTTTATATTGGCATTTGCATCGATATTCAAATGAGGGGTCGTCGCCACGGCCCAGCCCCGCGGGCGGTTCGCCACGAGCTCTAATACCATACATTTGCCACTTGCGCCAATGCCAATTGTCAATTGTTAATTGACAATTGACTGTCGATTGCCAATTGTCTGTCCGACTAAGGATTACTCAATTGCATTTCAGGTGTTCTTGGGGCACGCCACATTGGGGTAGGACCAACTGTGGGGCAACTCAACTGCAGTGAGTGGTTCAAGCCAACGCCCCATTGTTAAGCGCTCATCATCGTCATTACGACGGCTCAACCATAATTAACTGCCTCTAGTTACGCCTTTCTCGCTCTCTCTTTACCTTTATCTTTATCTCTCTCTCTCTCTCTCTCTCTCTCTCTCTCTCTCTCTCTTTCACTTGCATTCCCTCTCTTTGTCTGTCTGTCTGTTTGTTTGAATAGCAAATATTTTAATTGAGCTTAGCACGCAAGAGTCAACAAGATCTTTAGGTTTCAGATAGCTGCGAGCTACAAGCGAACTGCAACTGCTGCCCCATGCGAAGGGGCACTCAGGGGGCTACGGCATCTATTTCGTACTGACACGAGCCACAAAATGTTAGTCCGAGCTTAGGGCTTAGGCGCAGGGTAAGGTCAAGCTACCTTCTTTAATCTTATTTGATTCCTCTTATCTGCATTCCTCTCCTTCCGCTGGCTTTAGCTTTACTACATTCTGTATTATGTATTTTAAGTGCACTGCTTCCTTCGCTTCTCCCTTCAATGGGACAATCGAGACTAGTTCTAGCAACGTTTCTCGCTTTTCATTGGGCCCTGATATATTTTCTTTTTGTATATAATTATATTGTTTCGCTTCTTTGCTTTTCTCTTCTACACTCACTTCTAGCTTTTCTGAATCTAGCTAGCTTTCTTCCTTAATATTTTGCTTGTATTTATTGCCTTCATCTTCGCCCCTCACTTATTAGTGAGGTTTCTATTTTACAGATCTTTAATTTATCTCCCTGTAGATTTCTTCTCTTTCTTACCTACGCATTTTCCTGCGTTACAGACTTTCTCCTGCGGCTCCTTCATCCGAATCGCTAGAAAAAACCTCTCACCTTTATTCCTTTATCCAACTAGCGCATATCCAACTCTCCTAGAATCGCCTCCCTCGCCTCAGTTGATGGGAATGCAATCTAATTGCACAATGGCTATTTTAGTAGAAATCGCTCTATTATTAGAACCTTTGAAATGAACAAAAATACCATCTATTTGAGCTCTATGCAAACTATAGAGTTATTTGCTTAATGACCCCTCAGGGGTCTATAATAATCGCTCAATATATGTATATTTGATATACTCACTATAATTGCACGATATCTAACGAGCTGCTGCTAAAAGAGATTGATTATTGTTCAGTAAATACCTAGCTATAGGATATTTGCTAGAACCGGAAAAGGAACTCCATTTCAAATTGAAGCAGGCTTAGCTTTAAATGCTCCTTGATACATAACAGTTACAACAGAATTATGCCTGTCTAAGTATTAAAATTCAACAAAAATCTGAAACGTAAATTGCTTGAATTTCGATTCAACACACAAAGATAGAAAAACCAAAAATATATACATAGATAGATTTGTACACACATACATCTCGGGTCAAGGTATAGTCCCCCCCCTTCTAGATACAAACTCAATCCTCCTCGCACGATGTCGGACTTCTTCAAGTTCAACAAGATCTTTGATAGCCACACTGTGCGTGGACGCGCCAACGTAAGTCGATTGCCGCGTTTAGCTCTTCATCGACTTGTCATATTTATCTATATATATGTATATCTATAAAAATATTCGCAGGTTGCTAAGGCCACTTGGGCATCGGTGGGTCTCATCTATGCGCTGGTCAAGATGCGCCGTCGCAATGCTAAGCGTCGCGAGGCCTTTCAATATTGCAAAGGCTGCCAGCAGAAGCTGCTGCTCTAACAGCCAATCAGCTATACAGTTCCATTCGATGTCCCCCATCTTCCATTTGTGTTACGGGCTGCCAATTGCTTGGACGTTAAGCGTTAACCAAATTCCTTGTGTTATGTCTTCAAGTGTTAATAAAAATTAAATCGCAGTTCGAGCAATCCAATCCACTTGCCTAACATTATTTGAATGCTAGAACTAGTTGTGAATTCTAAATGAGTTCATGGTAAATTTGTGCGACTGTTTAGAATAGTCTTTTGCTAGAGGGGGTGCTGGAACGGCTGGTTAATATTCCCAAATATCGGAGTAAATTGCGTCAGCTCAAAGCCACGAAAATTGGAGTACGCTAGAGAATATCCATTGGACTATCGAGGGCTAGTCTTAAGTGTGGTGTGCTGAGTACTCGAAGGGACGCAGGGAATGGAGTGCACTCCATCAGTAGAGATCAAAATATTGTTTAACAGAGTATCTGCTAGTCGTATACAGTTGAATACTTTGCTTTAAGTTGGCGTTGGAATAGAAGCAAACGTAGTAGGCAACTGCTGTATGCTCGACTCAGCTCGTTTTTGGGGCAGTTCAGTTCAGACCCGGCCCCGGACCCAGACATCCCTACCCGTATTTAGGAAAACATAGATAAGACTAAAACCCGTTAGCTAATTGCTGTTATTCGCGATGGCCGATGGATTTAAGAAATATTTCAATGGCTCTACGATGAGTGGCCGTGCGAATGTGAGTAGACCAACTGTTCAATTGTCCAACTCTTGTTAGCTAACTTTTTGTTTGCTCCTGCTGCCTCCTGCTCCTGCTGTTGTAGGTTGCGAAGGCCACATATGCAACCCTGGCGCTCGTCTATTTGTTCTACCGCGTGCGCCGTGGCAAAGGACAGCCGGCGGAGGGCAAGGAGCCGCCAAACTGCAGTTGCGACGAGAAAAAGAAGAAGCAGCTGAAGGATGCAAGCGGTCGCGATTGCAGCGTTTGCCGTGAGCGGAAGCCACGCGAGGATCGCTGCTCGAAAGAGCCACCGCCGCCACCGCCACCATCAGCGTCGGGGAAGTGTGAGCCGCCGAAGCGTCGCAAATGCCCTTGTAGCGCGAACAAGCCACAGCATACGCAGCACCATCCACCAACCAGCCCGAAGGCGCAGACACAGTACAGTCAGCCGGCAACAGCGAGCTTCGCTGCCACCCCGGAAAATGTGGACGAGGCGCATCCGGCACGTGAGCTCATCACGCAGATGCACGAGGCCGCCTCCCGGGTGCTGCGCAATGTGATTGGCGCCGTTATTGGCGATACGGCGCCTGGCGGCACCCGCTGCATCGAGACCGACGAAAATTGCAACCTCGGCACGAAAGCACTCGCCACGCCTGCTGCTGTCGCCGTGGCGCCGCCAGTTGTATCGAGCCCTCCGGTCGGTATAATCGACCCCGGTGACCAGCTAGATGACGAGGGCAGCGACTATGATTCCGATAACCAGCTGCTCAGTCGCCAGCGACGCACGGCTCCGCGCGCCTGTGTGCCCAGCAACACCAGCAGCGATCCCGATGCGGCCCAGCTGGAAGAGCTTGCGGCCGTGACGCAATCGCAAACGGAATCCCAACCTACGTCCGAAGTGCAGCCGCCGCCGAAGGTGTTGTCCACCTCCATGACGCAGTCGCAGCCACAATCTCAACCGCGTCCCAGGTTCCGCCGTTTCGAGGACGACTTTGCGTCAGAGATGTTCTTCGAGGACTTTGAGGATTAAGATTTATCGGGGCTAGATCGGTGGTTAACGGCTTATATATCTATCCAAATTCTCAATACAAACGAACTGTTTATTAAATTAAACGGCAGCTTTAGTCTTGACCATATAGCAAAACTATCAATTTCTACTATATTTATTGACGCAGAATAAAAAGTGAAAATTCTTTTATGGGTGCTAGAATGGTTAAGTGACTATTCTCAGCTTGATGACATTAACTTGATTTAGTTCTAATTTGTATATGAATGAAGAGAATTCATTTAAAGCTCAAATTTCCATCAATCAGTAAACGAATACTCTTTCTCTTACATATGCATATGTATATGTAAATAAGTCATCGATTGCTAGGAGCGGTTTCCCTTGTATGCATGCAAATTGTGCATCCCCAACGTTGTCACAGATTCAAAATAATGTTTAATCAAAAATTGCCCTCAGTAGGCTGTTAGAATTGGGAAATTGAGCCAGGAATGCTATTTCTCGATATAAATGAGCTATCGATTGTAAAGGTCCCTGTGAATTTGTGTGCAATTTGCCCGTCTCCAACGTTTCACAGATTCAAAATTATTCCTAAGCTTAAATTTCCTTCAATCGTAGACAAATATAAATAATGCGATTGATAAAAGCTTTTTGAGAATATATGCTACCTATTCCTCACAATATTTAAGATGTTTGCATATTTTTAATTTTCTTTTATTTTGTTTCTTTTGGATTTATGCTGAAAACACACAACTAGAATTGATCATCATTAGCATATTATCGTTTATCATTATCATTATAGCATTTATCATTATCAATAATCAATATTCGTAATTCGTATCAATATCTTATCAACTGCATGCAGGCAGGCGGCAGTTCCTGCCAACTGTAAGCTATGTAAGCATAATTATGTTTATGTATGTATGTATGTATGTATGTATACGTATAGACTAAATAGATTCATGGTGTGCTCATACATCATATATATGAGTATGTGTATGTTTGGACTTTTTTAATTAACATTTATGCAATACGGAAATAACATTTAACGTTTACTTATTTTGCTTTTTGGTTTCATGTGTCGCATCGGCTCATCTACAGTTTCCACTGGAAGTTTTCCAGCCTTATACTCTTTCAACATCGTGCTTTCTTTTGTTTTGTTTTCTCTCTTTCTCCCTAGCTGTATTCATTTGTGTGAGTGAGTGATTGTGTGTGTTTATGTGAGTGGGTATCTTTGACTATCTGCTGCAGTATGTGCAAATTGCTAAGCAGTTAATCATCTAATCGATTAATCAGCTAAACAGCTATTCTAATGCGTTTGAAGTGCGTTACGTTTATAGTATGTTAAGCAGCAGTAGCAGCAGCAGCAGCGGGTTGGTTATTTTCCTTTTAATTTCAATGTTCGATAAATGGTTGTGTTATCGATAGTGCGTTTAGCCATCGTGACTGGCAACGGACTCCAGATCGCTGTTGTCCTCGCTCCCAGTTGCCTCGGTGGGTTCGCCCATGGCCACGCGCGCATATTCATCGGTATCGATGCTCTTGCAGAAATGAATCGCATATTTCAGCTTCTCCAGCAGCACAGCCTATAGAAATGAGACGAGCTTTAGTCTATATTTTTGGCGTAGATTTAGTTAATTTGCGGCTTACCTTGCAGGAGTAGCGTGGCATTTTGAGCAGGAAGAAGCAGGTATAGCTTTCGGGCAGAAAATGATCGGGCGGATTCTTTTCGAGCACCTGCAGCACAAAGTCTCGTCCTCGGAAATCGGCTATGGTGCGCGGCAGTCGCGTTCTGCCCCAGACAAAGCGCAGAAACAGGGAACGCTCCTAAACGCGAATTTCCGAAATCATTTTAGCAACTGCATCAAATTGACATTTCTGTTTATTTGACTTACCTGGTTGGTAAACTCCTCCATGACCTCCCAGAACCAGCCGACCAGCGCAGAGCTGGGATCGAATCCCTTGTAGGTGGCGACTGACTTGAGCAGCCCCAGCGGTATGTCCGGTGAGCCGCAGACCATGGCCTGCAGCTCGGCGGCCGAGAAGAGCGACAACAGCGGCACGGGTATCACCTTGGACATGCCATCCCGCACCGCTTTCACCTGCTCGTCGAATTCGTGCAGTCGAAAGCCGAGCGCCAGGCGCACGTATTCCGCACGATTTCTGGGCGAGATGTGCGTGTAACGTGTGGACAGCGGCACCTCGTGCCCGCGCGCCGACGATGTCGAAAACGGCAGCTCCAATGTGTTGAACAGCTTGGTATCGTCGTCCATGTTGCGTATGCAGAGCAGGCCAGCCACATAATCGCGATCCACCTCAGTGAGATCGGTGGGTCGCAGGGGCTCGCCCGTCAGCTGACGCCAAACGGGTTCCGCCAAGCTGAACAAAGGAAGAGATTTGATCAATTTGTAGATTCATTGTATATTCATTCTAGCTGCACTTACTTGAGACTCAGCGGCGAGCCGGTGCGCACGGCTATGCCCATAAGTACGCCCAGGAAGCGGAACATGTTCATCTGTAGCACGGACGTCAGGGTTGGGTCCAGCAGGAAGCAGTCCCGGTTGGCACCCGCCTCGCCACGGCCATTGGGGGTGCTGATCAGCAGTGGAACACTGCCGTTCTGCAGCTCGTCGCACATCTCCGCAATGGATTCGCTATAGCCGCCGCCGCAGTCGTCCACGCTCTCGCCCACAAACTTGACCTTCCACACGCGGTGGGGCAGAGCGAGCGCTTCTTGGGTGAGCAGCGGGAGCTTCTGCACCATCTGGCCAAAGACGCTCTTCATGCCATCGACGCCGGCCAAGCCATTGCAACGGCTACGGGAGCGCTTCACCTGGATGCGATTCAGCTCAATGACGGGTCCATGCTGCTTGTCCCGCACCATTGTCGTTTGGATAACCTTCCGGAATGCGGCCTCCTTGATGTTGTAGACGAGCACGTCCTTCAGGGCGCCCAAGCTCAAGTCTCCCGAAATGGGCAGCATGGCCAGGCAGGGACAGAGCAGCTCCGAGAAGTGGTGCAGCAGGATGAGCCGGGCGTGCAGCGCCTCCGGCGGCAGATCGCGCACCAAGTCGTATTCGAGCGGCGGATTGGGCAGCGGACGCAGTCGCTCACTCAACTGCGAGGTGGACAAGGCCAACGTGTGGGCCGATCCACAGGTGACCTTCACAATGTGCTTGCCCTGGAGGGCGGCGACCAGGCGTGGCCGTTGTATAGCCGTCACGGTGCCATCGCCCAGCTGGCCCTCGTCATTGTCGCCCCAGGTGAAGACCTCGCCGGCATCGCTGCAGGCGACGCAGTGCAGCGAGCCGGTCGCAATCGAGATGATCTTCTTGCCCTGCAGCGCAGCCACCTTCTTGGGTCGTCGCACATGATCCACCGATCCGTGGCCGAGGCGATGGAAGTCGCCCTTGCCCCAGGTATAGACGGCGCCGGATTTCGTTAGCGCCACGGAGAACTGTGAGCCGCACTCCACCTTGATGACGCCCAGGCCGGCGAGACTCTCGATCTTGTAGGGCAGCTTGCAGCCATCGCTGCCGCCGCGTCCCAGCTTGCCATAGTCACCATCTCCCCAGCTCCAGACATTGTCGTCGTCCGTGATGCACAGCGTCTGGGCATCCCCCGAGCCGCAGGCAATGTCAATGGCCCGATAGCCAAGCAGCGCCTCCACCAGCTTCGGTCGCAGCTGATCCTCCGAGTCGCCGTGTCCCAGCCGACCGTAGCGACCCTTGCCCCAGGTCAGGACATGTCCACTCGCCGTTATCGCCGCCGAGTGGGCGCTGCCGCAGGCAATGTCCGCCACGCTCATGCCATTCAGATGCTCCAGCAGTTTGGGTCGATCGTAGCTCATGCGATTGCCGTGCCCCAGCTTCCCGTCCTCGCCCTCGCCCCAGGCGTACACCTCGCCATCGGTGGTCAGGGCGAGGCAGTGCTTGCCGCCCGAATTGACGGCCACCTTCTTGACGAATACATGTTGCAGGGAGCCCAGCAGCGTGGGTATGGCCCACGAGTCGCTGCCGCCGACGCCCAGGCGTCCGCCAGAGCCGTAGCCCGTGGCGAACAGCTTGCCGTCCGGCGTGACAGCAAACAGGGATTGCTCGCCGCCGGCCAGCTGCACCGGCCGCAGCAGGCTGAGCGCCTCGCAGGGCGTCGGCGTCTTGATTCTGCTGCCCTCCAGGCCGCCCAGCTGCCCGCGATGATTGTGGCCCCAGCCGTAGATGGTGCTGGCGCCGCCCCAGCTGAGCGCCCAGTCGTCTGGCCGTCGATTGAGCCACTGCAGCAGCTGGGCATCGTGCGGTGCCTGGAACAGTGTGTGATCCTCGTGCAGCAGCAGCTGCAACGGCTGCGGCTGCGGCTGCAGTTGCTCCAGCAGCAGCATCTCCTGCTGGGGCAATTGATGCGCCTGCACCTGCTGCAGCTGCTGGTCCGTGGCAGAGGCATTGCTCACCGTGCTGGACGAGAGCGATGTGGTCGAGTTGATCAGCGAGGCGCCCGGCGATTGACAGCCAGCAGACACTGCACTGGGCACTGGCGTCGGCAGCATCTCGGCAAACTTCTTGCGCACCTCCAGGCAGAATTGACGGGGCAGCTCCGTGCGTCTGATCAGGGATTGGGCCACGCGCACCGCAATGCAGTAGCGCTTGAACCACGCCCACTTGTGCATATCGCCCGATGCATTCGAGTTGAGGCTGCTGCTGCTGCCGCCGACGCCGCCAACGCCGCCAACGCCTCCGCCGCCGATGAAGCCAGCCGCAGCTCCGCTTGGTCCGGCACAAGATACGCTTGTGCTGCTGCAGATCCCGCTGCCGTTGGCGGGCAGGGCAGCGTCCAGTTGCATGTCGCAGGCGAGCGCCGCCAACGTCTTGAAGTAATCCGAGTGCATCAGATGAATGCCTCCGCGCACCTGTGGCTCCTCGTACTCGTACTGACGCAGCAGCTCCGGGATGAGGGGCATCAGTATGGCCGCCAAGGCGGGCTCCTGTGGCTTGGGCGCCTGCTCCAGCAGGAGCACCGCGTGCAGCTTCTTCAGTGCCCAGATGCGCTGGGCCGTGCTCAGGGCGCCCAATTGGGCGCAGGCCGCCAGCGCCGCGGCCAGCCGGAGCAGCACCTGGGGCTGGCGTGGCGCCAGCCGTGCATCGAGCAGCGCCATGACCAGCGCCATCGATGGCTGCGACAATACGGCACGATCCGAGCCACTCTCGCCCAGCGTGGCAGCCGGCATGATGGCGTGCACCCAGAAGCGCCAGCCCCAGCCGTTCACCGAGCTGTCCGAGCAGAACTTCCAGCGCAGCTCATCGCCGGGCACCCGGATCTCGGGCGCCCAGTGGGCGAATTCGCGGCCCGAGCGCATGGCCAACATTCGGCCGGATGCATCCATGATCACCAGCGGATCGTTGCGTTTCTCCGTGCTGCATTGGCTGTCGAACTCGATGCGCAGCATCTCGGCGCCCGGAATGCGAACAGTTCCACTCACATTCATGTTGTCCACGTAGGGATGGCTGCTCTCCTGCATCACCGGCTTGGGCAGCTTGCCCAGGCAGTGGCGCGACGTGCACAGATCCTCCAGCTCCGTGATGCACGTCTCCAGCAGCATGGCCGCAATGCCCGCATTGCTGCTCAGCGAGATTAGGGTCTCGGCTATGGTCTGGGCGGTGCTGGGCGGGCCGCAGCGTCCGCACACCGCCAGCTTAAGCAGCTCGACCAGGCTCTTCGCCTCCGCCTCCTGCAGCAGGGCACCGAAATCGTCCAGTCCGTGGTTGTGACTGAACTGGGCCAGCATCTCCTCCTGCTGCGTCATCGTGGCGGCCATCACTGACATCGCGCTGGCCGACATCCGCGAATGCGAGCCCGCCGACATGCCCGACATGGACAGTGAGCCGGTCAGACTCTGGAAGGCGCTCAAACCCGAGTTCATCACTGCGGCCGGCAGTGGCATCTCCTCTGGACTGTGCTGCTGCTGCGGGTCCACATCGCTGGCATCTGCTGGTGCCTCGCCTCCGCCCTGGGCAATTGTTGTAGCTCCAGCTGCTGCTGCGGCTGCGGCTGCTGCTGTTGTGGTCGTTGTTCCTCCTGCTCCTCCTCCTGCTGCTGTTGTTGCTGCTGATCCGCTCCCAGTGCCGGCAGCCGTGTTCAGCTGCTCCTCCAGTTCGATGTGCGCGCCGGCATGCCTGGCCGCCGACTCCTTGTAGTTGACCTTGCTGTGGCTGGTGAGTGCGGCGACAATGAGCTGCCTCGCCTGCAAGATGCTCATTGCGCGGAGCACATGTCCCAGCGCCGCCTGGCGTGCTGCTGGCGTCTCCAGTGCCAGGCTCTCGCTGAGACTGGCTAGAGCCGAGCCGGACCCTGAGCAGGAGGCAGCCGCAGCTGCTGCTGCCGCCGCTGCTGCAGCCGAGGTACTCGGCCGCACGTCCGGCTTGCCGGCCACATCCGGCGTGGTGTGCGTGTGCTGCTGTGTCTCCGCCTCGTAGATGCCCAGGCTGCTGCCGCCGAGCGGGTCTCGAGTGCAGCCGAAGGGCACCGGGCCGCGCTTCTCCTCATCCAAACTGGCGTTGGGCAGACCCCAGGCCATGGAATGGGAGCTGCCGCATGCCACACGATTCACGATCACCGCATCCAGCCCGATCACCAGGGCCGGCTTCTTGTTCACAAACGTATTCCCGCTGCCCTGCTGCCCGTGGTCGTTGTCGCCCCAGGCATAGACCTGTCCCGCGTCCGTCACGGCCAGGCAGTGGAGCGCACCGACGGCCACGTGAATGACGCGATGGCCACGCAGTCCGGCAATGGGCTGAGGCTTGCGCACGTGCTGATCCCCGCCGTGGCCCAGGCGATAGTAGTCGCCCTTGCCCCAGGTCCACACTTCGCCGGCTCGGGTCAAGGCCAAGCTGAACTGGGCCCCGCATTCGATCTGGATCACGCCGATGCCGGAGAGACGCTCGATTTCGTGCGGCGTCGAGGAGCCCTCACTGCCGCCGCGTCCCAGCTTGCCAAAGTCGCCATCGCCCCAGCTGAAGACGGCGCCGTCCTCGGTCAGCGCCAGCGTCTGGGCATCGCGACTGCCGCAGGCCACCTGGATGACCCGGCGTCCACTGAGAGCAGCCACCAGCTTGGGCTTCAATTGGGTGGCATTGTCACCGTGGCCCAGTCGCCCGTATTCGCCCAGGCCCCACGTGTAGAGCTCGCCCTGGCTGCTGATGGCCGCCGAATGGGATGAGCCGCAAGCGATGTCGCGTATCTTCTTGGCGCGCAGCGCTTCCACCAGTCGCGGCTTGTCCAGCGTGCTCCGATTGCCGTGCCCCAGCTTGCCGTCCTCGCCCTCGCCCCAGCTGAACACCTTGCCGTCCAGGGTCAGGGCGAGGGCGTGCTTGCCGCCCGAGTGAACCGCTACCTTCTTCACCACATACTGATGCAGCACCGGCAGCTGATGGGGCAGCGGCACATTGTGCGTGACACCGAGGCCCAGTCGTCCATTGGTGCCCTCGCCGCAGGCATAGACCTTGCCATCCTGGCTCACCACAAAGAGGGATTTCGAGCCGCCGGCTATGTGGATGGGACGCAGGCGACTTATTGTCGGCGAGAAGGTGGGCACCTTCACCTTGGAGCCCTTCAGGCCGCCCAGTTGCTCCTTGTCGTTGAGGCCCCACACCATGACCGTGCAGGGCAGCTCCTGGTCGGCATGCCCGGTTAGACTCTCAGCTGTTGGCGCACTGGTCGATGGTCCGGCTGTTGATCCTGCGCCTCCTGCTGCTGCTCCACTTGCTGCTGCGGCTGTTGCTGCCATGGCCGCCGCAGCTGCTGCGCCCACGCCTCCATTCGTGCCGCCATACTCACAGGCCAGGAACTGGGCATTGGCCAGCATGTGCTGGATGTCCGGCTGCTGGCGCCGTCCGATAAACTCGATGCCGTGCACCTTGCACTGGATGCCATTGTTCTGGCACTGCTTGATCACAATTTCGATCCAGGGATAATAGCTGACCGCCTGCTGCATCAGCACCACACGATTCACGGTCGATCCCACGGGCACCCACGTGTACTCCTTGAGGCTGTCGATGCAGTCACCCACACGCACCTCCACCAGCGACGGCATGTGCGAATGATCCTCCGGGCTGACGCGCAGGGCCAGACTGTGCACCAGTATGCGATCGTGCAGCTCCAGGCGTATCCAATGCCGGCAGGCGCCGCTCGAGCAGCTCTGCCAGGCCAGGCCGCTGCCGTCGAGCAGATGCTTCGCTGCCGCCTCATTGGAGCTCACGCTCAGCGAGCGTATGCAGCGCGACCAATCCTCAATGAGGTCGGCTTGAGGCGCCGCTGTCGCTGCCGCAGCCGCGGCTTGTCCAGCAGCTGGTGTCGCGCCTCCTGCTGCACCCGCCGCCCCCGCCGTGACTGTTGGACTCGGCTCCACGTCGTTGATGTGACCCTGCCAGTTGGGCTGGTCGGGAAACTCGACTGTCAGCTGCTTGCCCCGCATCGCCGTCACCAGTCCGTACTCCAGCTGACTCCGCGAGCCGCCCAGCCGCATCAGTTGCCTCACCCGGGCGCCCACAGCTATGGGCGGCGGCGGGCGTGGCAGTGGAAGCAAGTGTGCTCCCGGCTGTGCCGCCTCCACCAGTTCGATGTGCACGAAACATACCCAGTAGGTGCTGCCATGGTTGCGCCAATCCACCTGCACGTTCAGATCGTGCAGCCCCTCCGTGTCCACAATGAGCACGGTGCCCATGTCGCCTTGCTTGATCTCCTCGAAGTCGCGACAGCAACGCACCAGCATGCCCGGCCGCACCAATCCCCGGACGTAGAGCGCATAATGATCGGCAGTGGGAAAATCTTTGCGCGTATCGAACTTCTGCACCTGCTGATCCTCGACTGTGTCGGAGGAGGAGGAGGTGCTGCTGTTGCCGCTGTTGCTGCTGGTGGTGCTGGTGCTGGTGGTGCTAGTGATGGTGGTGCTGCTGCTGCTGCGACTGCTGCCATTGGCGGCCACTGCTGCTGCTGCTGCTGCTGTTGGCTCCACTGCCTCCACCTCTATGGTATTCGCGCAGACATCCGGATGCTCCAGTATCCATTGGACGATTTGCTCCGGCGTCGGCACAGCCTCCGCCTGCAGCGACAGCTGCTTCAGTGCCAGCTCCACATTGCGTCGCGTGAATCCCATTTCCATAATCTGCTCAATTAGCTGCGCATCGCTAGCCGGCGGAGTTGCCAGGCTGAGCTGATCCGCCTGCGCAGGCGCTGACTGCTCCTTGGCCACGTTGTAAACGGCGATGCCATGTACCATGGTAGGCTGCGCTGGGCTAGCCAAGTGCACCGCTTGCAGCGCATTCTCCACGTTCAGCTGCTGATACGCCTGGCTGGCCAGCGTTTGGACGCAGTTGAGCGCCGCCGTGGCCAGATCCGTATAGCTATAGCACGCCTTCACTGGCGATGGCTGCGTGGCGCGCAGCAGCAGGACCTGGATAAGCAGCTGCTCCGCCGGTTGATTGCTGCGAGAGAGAGAGAGAGAGAGAGAGAAAGAGGGGGAGTTAGCTAGAGACCTAATCTTCTCCAGCAATGCATTCACTCCTTACCTGTTGGCTGTGTTGTTACCAGTGTTGTTGTTGTTGTTGGTGTTGTGGTTGCCGCTGCTGGAGTTGTTGGCCTCCGTGTGCTCCGAGTGCGACTCCAGTTCCGCCTCGTTGAGCGCCTCCGCCTCCGGCTCCTCGCTGCACTCGTTGCTGCTGTAGACGCCGGCCGGTGCCCGCTGCTTGAGTATCTTGCGCAGCGCCGCCTGGTGGCGATAGAGCACTCCGTTCGTGTGCAGCACCGCCAGCTGCAGCTGCTGGCTGCGCAGCAAGCGCACGTCCAGCTTACCCTCGCCCGCATTGAGCAGCTCCCAGTGGCCGGCGCTCGAGCTGGAGCTGGGGCTGGGGCTGGCGGCGCCATAGAGCAGCACGGTCCAGGCGTTGAGCAGCATCTCGTTCATGGGCAGACGCGTCAGGCTGAACACACTGTGGTCCAGCTGCGGCAGCACCGTTGCCAGTGGCACCTTGACCAAGCCCTGCGCCAGATTGGCGACCGCCGGCGGAGCGCTGTAGGCCAGCAGGCAGCGGCCTTTGTGGGTGAAGCTGGCGATGATCATGTGGCTGCCCTCGTGGAAGCAATGGAGGCCGACACGCGGACGCAAGTCGTAGCCGCCCATGGCGCTCAGCACGCCCAGCACCAGGCTCTGCTCCGTGTCCAGTGGCGTCTGCGGCAGCTGCGATTCGCACTGCAGCAGTTCGGCGGCGACGCAAAGTTTTTGTGCCAGGAACGAGTTGATCACCGGATTCCAGTGCGGCAGCGTGTGCAGGCGACGCAGCAGTGCGACCAGCTCCTCGGCCACGCTGCCCGAGTGGGAGGCGGTCAGCAGGACTCGCGCCTTGCCGCCCTCCTGCGCCGGCTGCAGTGTCACATCGCCCGGACAATGCAATGCGATGCGTCCGAGTGTGGCGAAGAGCTGACGCACCAGGCCAGCCATGCGCGGCTCCTGCTCGACGCCCCACGAGCTGAGGATGCACTGCATCAGGCGCAGGCAATGCAGCTGCCGATAGACCCCACGTTCCGTGCCCGCCGGCTGCTCCAGCAGCGCAAAGTAATAAGACATCCAATTCGGGGAGCTCAACTCCAGACACAGCCGTGGACAATCACCTGGAAGGAGCACCAAAAATCATACATACATATAGCCAGATTGTCATGGATTGATCGATTCCCTCCTCGTCTGCTCACCTGCTATGGCACGTATAAAGCCAAGGTTCAGCCAGTTGAGGCAGTGCACCACATTGGCCAGCGCCGGCTTCGGATCGACTATGGCACGGAACATGCTCGTGATGCCGCGGAGCGCGTACTTGTCCAGCTGGGCGCCGTGCAGGCCACTGCCCACGGCCAGGATTTGCAGGAGCTTGGAGGCGCAGTGCCTCAGAAGCTTAGTGGGATGCGATTCGCTGCTGGGCGGTGGCTCCAAGGTGCCCAGCTCCTCGCGCTCTGGCTCGGTGGGCGATGCCACATTGAGAGCACTGTCCGCCAGCTGAAGATCGTATTGGCCTTCCTTGCCCATGCGATAGGAGTTGGTGGCGCCCGTATACCACTCGACACGCACCCACCTGTTGGGGGGGAATTACATTATTAGCAATGGAATCTTAAGGAGCTGATGCTGCAGCTGCTCCTGCTTCTGCTGTTTGTTGCCACTCACCCGTCCTCGCCCACCTCGCTGATGATGCGCCCCTCGCCCGGCGGATTGCCGTCCTGATCGCCCCACTTCCAGTCGGCGCCGCGCACAATGCGCGTGCCGATCTTCATGAGCTTGGCCAGATCCGGTCCGCTCAGCTGCGCCTTGCTGCACTTCTGCTTCAGCACGCTGTCCTCGTAGAGGACGCTCAGCTCGCAGTTGTTCGGCTTGACGTTGCCCTCGCCGCCGGTCTGGGCTAACAGACCCAGGACGGTGCCCAGCAGCCCAGAGTTGATGAGCAGTCCCAGCTCGTTGGCACCCAGCTCCTTGGCCAGCAGCCCGAAGACGCTGATCAGGAAGCGGGCACGTGGCAAGCGCTTGAGCAGCACGTAGGTGCTCAGGTTGCAGCTATCCTTGCCGCGAGCAGCGCCCTGCTGCTCCTGGTTGACCAAGCGACGCAGCTCGCGCACCGCCCAGTCGAGCACCCGCGACTGGGCGAGCAGGAGGCGTGCCTTCTGGTACGCGCTCACCATGTTCAGCTGGCCGAGCACATGCTGCGGCGACGCTCCACTGGCCGCCGACTTCAGATGCAGTCCCAGGTAGCCATTGAGCAGGCTGTACTGGGCGGCGTCCAGCAGGCCGTGCAGCTCCAGAAGCTGCTGCACCAGCTGCAGCCCGGCCAGACGCAGCTGGAAACGCTGCATTTGACAGTACATGGCGCGTCGCACCGTCTCCACGTCGCAGCTGTCCTGGAGCGCAAAGTCCACGATGTCCTGCATGAGCGTCGCATCCAGCTCGATGTCCGTCTGCAGCTGGCGCTCGTTCAGGCGTCGCAGCAGCGACTCCTCCTCGTCCAGTTGCTTCTGCTGCTTGGGTTTCTTCTTCTCCTCCTCCTGCTGCTGCTGCTGCTGCTGCTGCTGCTGTTCGTGTTGATCATAGATCAGCAACTCCGTTGCAACAGCTTGTTGTTGTTGTTGCTGTTGCTGTTGCTGGATGCTGGCATTGAGCAGATCCTCGGGCTTGGCCGCCGGCTGTTGCTTGGCGGTGCGCAGCTCCTGCAGGAGGCGTCGCACCAGCAGCCGGAATCGCGGCAGACGCTGCAATATTGGCAGCCGTCGCAGTCCCCGCTGCTGCGGACTGATGGCAGGACGCACCTCGTAGAGCAGGAAGCGCAGACGCTCCAGCACGGGCGCACAGACCTCCTTGTAGCTGCGATTGAGCTGCTGCCGCGTCCGCACCACCGACCACTTGGCCTGGTGCACCAAACGTATGATCTCGCCCAGCTGCTTGGGCAGCGATTGATGCTGCTGCTGCTGCAGCTGCTGCTGCTCGCCCAAGGGCATCGCCTCCAGAGCACTGAGCACCAAGCCGCCCAGGCATTGATGCCGCAACAGAACGGCGCTCAGCAGCCGCTCCAGCTCCTGCACCGGATGCTCGGTGGCGAACTCCTGGTGCCACATCAAATTGTGTGCCTTGCAGTAGCGTTCGGTCAGTGTCAGCCAATTGGCCACCAGCGGCTCACTGAGTCGCGCCTCTGCCAGTCCCGCAATGAAGCTATCCACGCGATTCTGCAGCTGCGCCTTGGGTGGCGGCGGCAGCGGTGCCTCCGTGGGCGTGTTGCCCGCCGTGCTGTGACTGCTGCGCGCCTCGCCCTTCTCCTCGTCAAACGGATTGTTGGGCTGCAGCATGAGCAGGCCACCGCTGAGCAGCGACGACTTGTCCAGCTGACGGCACTGCAGCTCCGCTGGCTGCAGGCTCGGGCCGCTGCACATGAGATTGGCGACCAGGCCCAGCAGCTGGGCCAGCGCACACTCCGAGCTGAAGTGCGTCAGTCGTGTGGCACCCGGCGTGGCGGTCTGCAAAGGAATGCCAATGTCAATGGATTGCCTCATTGATCGACTCATCTAGCAAGTCTCTTACCTTCTCCTCGCTGGCGCTCTGATTGGCTAGATATTTGCCCAGCTTGTGATGCTGCAACAGCTGCTCCATGGCGCTGCGATACGCCGGCGTGCTCAGCTCCGCGCTGAGATCCTTGCCCAGACCCAGATCCAGCAGGGCTCGCATGTTATCCGACTCACAGCTGTAGGGAGGACACACAATATAAAGGCAAACTCTAGATATGAATATGGATCTCCCCCCACTCACTTGTAGCCATTGAGATCACAGACGTAGCCGGCCACAATGATGCAGCGGCCGCCGTCGAGCAGGAGATTCTCCATGTCGCTGCGCCGGACGTAGTGCGTCTCCGGGTCAGCAGCTGGGGGCGGTGCTCCGCCTTTGGGGCCGCCGCGACAAATGATGCCCGGCCAGCCCATGTCGTCGTTGTCACGCAGTTCGCCCTCGCCCAGGGCGCGGTTCAGGCGGTCGAGCACGCGCAGCAGCGGCAGGAAGAGGCGGGCCCAGCGCAGGCTGGCCAGGCACTGGGGGCGATCCCGCTTCAGCAGCACCAGGCCCACCAGCAGCTCGTGCAGCAGTGCGTCCGAGATGTCCGACTGGAGCACACGATTCAGTGCGGCGCCCAACAGCTGGGCGCCCAGCGTCACCAGCTCGCCCGACTCCCGGCACTGCAGAGCCAGCTCCTGGGCCTGTTGCAGCGTGCTGACGCAGGCCGGAATCAGGCTGTGCAGGTATTGGGCGAGCAGTGCCTCGGCTCCCGTTGTGTCCTCCTCGGGGCCCGCCTGATGAATGTGCGCCAGGAGCAGCCGCTGAAATCGATGCAGCAAACAGAGACTGGGACTGGTGCCGGGCTGTTGTTGCTGCTGCAGCAGGAACTGTTGCTGCTGCTGCTGCTGCTGGTGATGGTGATGGTGATGTTGATGGTGATGTTGATGCTGGTGGTACAGGTGGTGCTGGTACTGGTGGTGGTGCAGGTGGTCCTCCTCTGCGGGCTGTTGTTGTTGATGCTGATGCTGCTGCTGTTGCTGCTTGACCAGCAGCGTCAGGGACAGACGACTCTGCGTGAGCGATGCATTGTTGCCCAGCAGCCGTGTGATCAGCTGCAGCAGAGGCAGATGTGCACCATCGTTGCAGTCCGTGGAGCAGGAGCTGCTCTCCAGTCGTATGGCGTGCTGAAGCGCCGTCTCCAGGCCGCCCTCGGCCATCAGCGAGCTGACCAGCAGATCCGTCATGAAACGATGTCCCGGCGAGCAGGCCTGTCCCGGCTCCGAGGGCAGCAGCGCCGTTAGCGTCTGTGCGCGCTCCGCTGCCGTTGGCAGAAGGACGCTCCAGCCATCCTGCAGAGGGAGAGTAATCAAGGGATGTGATGAGATGTGTATTCAGGATTATCATAGAGAATTCACTCAGTACCTGGAGTGCCTGCTGGGCGGCCACTTGGATGGTGCGCAGTACCTGGCTGCCGCCGGCTAGACTGAGGATGCGGGTCTTGAGGCTGTTGAGCAGTCGCCCGCCGCTGGCTAGGCCAACGGTGCGCGGCTCCACACCGTTGGCGATCAGCGCCAGCAGCTGGAGCCGCACCAGATTGAGGCAGGCGACGGCAATGCATTCGGACTCCTGGTTGGGTGTCTGGCGATTATCCTGCGCCGTGCTGCCACTGCACATGCCCAGCAGCTGGTCGAGCAGGCGGAATGTGGGTTCGCCCAGGTCGATGACGAATGGCGCACGCAACGGGACACCCTGCCGCGTGCTCTGCGTCCAGATCAGGCTCTGTGTGGCCGTGCAGGCAATGCCGCTGGCCGGCAGCGTGGGCAGGATGACCTGGATGGGCTGCCTGAGCAGCGGCTCGCTGCAAACGGAGGCGGGACAGATCTGTTGATTATCGTTGCGACCCCAGCCAAAGATCTCGCCGCTGCTGCTCAGCGCCAGGCAATGGGCCACGCCCACGGCCACATCCACAATGCGCTTGTGCTGCAAATCGAAACGAGACCAAGATCAGCACATACCCAAAACAGATTCCTGATTGCATATGTCAGACTCACCTGCAGGCCGGTTATCAATCTGGGCACACTGCAGCCCTGCACGTTGCGCTCGACCAGCTGGTGGCCCAGGCAGGAGGCCTTGCCCCAGCTGTAGAGCTGGCCCTCGCAGCTGAGCGCCAGCGAGAACTGGGCGCCCGCAAAGACGCGCTGCACCCGCGGGAGGCAGTCGATCAGCTGCGGCAGGAGGCTGCTGTTGCAGCTGCCGTTGCCCAGCTTCCCGTAGTCGCCATCGCCCCAGGCAAAGACCAGTCCCTCACTGGTCAGGCACAGCGTGTGGGCATCGCCGCTGCCCAACGCCACATCCACCACCTGGTGATCCTTGAGCGCCATCACCATGGCGGGCAGACACTGATCATCCGAGGTGCCATGTCCCAGACGGCCGTAAGTGCCACGGCCCCACGTATAGAGATTGCCGCCCAGCGTGATGGCCGCGCTGTAGGAGCAGCCGCAGTAGACGGCCTTGACCAGGCGCACCAAGCTCTCGATTTTGGTTGGCAGCTCACGCGCATGGCAATCGCCGTGACCCAGGCGCCGGCTGTCCCCGACTCCCCACGAATAGGCGTTAACTAAAAGTGGGAAAGATTAGTCAAAGCTTCGCTACTCCATTTGGCGCAATTCTCCACTTACAGTTGCTGTCCACGGCCAGGAAGTGGCGGCCCTCGCAGTGGGCGGCTATCGAGATGAACGTCTCGTTGGCTATTTCGGCAAAGTCCAGCTGCTGGGGCTCCGCCTCCGGCTTGGCAATGTGCCAGTTGTAGAGCTTGCCCTCCTTGCTGAGCAGCAGCACCACATCCTCGCTGCAGGCCACCTGCTGCAGCTGGAACTTGCAGGGGAGCAGCGGCGGCGGTGGCGGTGCTGGCGGCTGCTGTGCGGATGCATTGCTCCAGCTCAGGGCGGGCTCCACGTTGAAGCCAGGCTGCTCCTTGGAGAGCGCTGGCCAGCCCAGGGCATAGACGCGTTGCTGCTCCCACATATTTGTGGGCGTCGTTGTGGGTGTGGCCGTAGCCGGGGCCGATGTGGGCATGAGATTCGTCAGCTGCGGCATATGCGGCTGCACCAGTCGATCCAGATGGGAGATGATGACCACAGCAGCACGCCGTAGATCCACAATGGCCGCCGAGCTCTTGGGCAGCATGAGAAAGCGCAGAAACGTCTCTGTGGCGCTGGCCAGCGGCGTCGGCAGATCCACGTTCGGATTGGGGCAGCCACTGTGCCTATGATGCACTGGCTCGGCGCCCAGGCGCTGATACCGTTGCAGGATGCGCAGCAGAGGAGCGCCCGACTTGCGCGGCATGTCACGATTATCACCATTCACACCGCCATGTCCGTGGGCGTGGCCGTGCACATGGCCATGGGCATGGCCATTGTCGTTGTCCTTCTCCCAGAGCAGCAGCAGCAGCACCACGCACTCCAGCGTCGCGGCCAGCGTGCCCTTCTGTACGCCCAGCTCGAGCAGCAGGCACAGGGCCGTATGCCTATCCGCCAGCGGGGCCAGGCAGCGCCCGCCCATGGGATCGCCGAGGGCGACGAGACGCAGAAACTTGATCGAGCGCTCCATCACCTCCAGCCAGAGCGGTGACACTTGGGCGGCCGAGTCGAAGAGTGTCGCCTCCGGCAGCTCCTGCAGCGACTCCAGAGCCTCACTTAGCAACTCGCTGCACATTTCCATATCCTCGCCGGAGCGCCAGGCGCGACGCAGAAAGGCAAAGCTGAAATTGAGCGCGGCTCGTGTGCCGACGCGCGCCAAGCCCAGAGCCGCATGCTCCGGCTCCATTTGCGGCGGGCGTCGCAGCTGCTCCTGTTCGGGTGGAGCGGGGGCAGTGCAGTCCTCCGACTGCTGTTGTGTGGCTGAAGAAGGATGTGTCGATTGCTGCTGCTGCTGGTTGTGCTGCTGCTGCTGCTGCTGCAGTAGATTTCGCTTGAGAGCCACAAAATATCTTTCGTAGATGAAGAGCTGCTGGCGCAGTTGCTGTGCCGAGAGGCAGTTGCCGGCGGCGCGCAGCGAGAGGTCGTGGAGCTCAGCGATCATGGTGCGCAGGCAGTCGTGCTTGGCCAGCTGGTTGGGCGGCTGGCTCCACATCCAGCTGCTCAGCGTCAGCTCTGTGGCGTGCAGCTGTCCGGCCGTTGCCTGTTGGGCCGCCGCCGAGGTTAGCTTCTTGATGGCCATGTCCGAGTCGAGAGGTCGACAGCCGTCGCAGTTGCAGGCGGAGAGTGGGCCGCAGTACTCGGGCTGGCAGCAGGCGCACTGCAGCGCCTGGGCGCCACAGTAGTGCTTGCCATCGTCGCCCAGGTAGGAGAGCTGGCCGCGTGCATTCAGCAGCGGCGCCGTCGGCGAGGACACCAGTTCGCAATCCTGAATCAGATGATTCCAGAGCACAGCGCCCTCGGCACCGTTGCGCAGGCAGGCAATGAGATCGGCGCGTAGCCATTTGGCGTCCAGATAGGGCAGTGGGCGCAAATAGAGATCACTGATGGGTGTGGCAACACTGGCATGGCTGCTAGAGCCGCTGGACGTATGAGCTTGACCTTCTGAAGCGGCCGCTGCAGTAGCGGCAGCAGCAGAAGCCGTTCCAGCGTTGCCCTGCCGATTGAATATGAACATGGCGGGGGAGAGCGGACGCGTCTGCTAGAGTGGGAGGGAATATGTGTCCTTAGTATAAGTGTTCACAGCACTGGAATACAGCAAACGCTGCTGCATCCAATATTAACATGGCACATTTGTTTTTTTCAAGACTTTCGTTTTTCTTCTTAATACCCTTGATTGTTTTCTTTTTATTGTTAATTTTTATTCTTTCTTAATGTTCGTTTTTCTTGATTATTCTTGATTATTCTCTAGTTGTTTCTGTTGTGGCAAGACGCACGATTAGAAGAAGAAGCAGAGTAACGGTTACTAGCTGCTTGTACGAGGCAGCGAGTAACGGGCAGCAGGCTGTCGGACGGTCGGGCGGCCGTCGGCCCAGTTGCAGGCTCAGTCAATGTCGTCAGACCAACCAACACACCCACACACGCGAACAGCCTTCTCTCACACACAGGCAGACAAGAGACACACGCACAAATAGTGGCTTAGAATGAATCGTAGTTTTCATTTTCATTGCACTTGTGTCTGTGTGCGTGCATGTGTGTATGAGCAAAAATATAACAAAAAAAAGAAAAAACAATATAACTCTTGTGTTGATTTAATACACTTGTCTCACTAGTATGCTTTGAGTTGTTGATTAAGTTCAACAACAATTCACGCTAGTTTGTTATGCATTTCTTAAGTTAAGTGAAATATATTTAATCAATTAATAGTCGCCGTTGTACTGCCTGCTACGCGAGGCTGCCAACCTGCTTGCGAAAAAAAAACAAAAGCAAATATCGATTAATGTTGTTGCAATTTTTCGCCCAACTTATCGAGAGGCACTATCTGGCAGCACTGGCTGTTTGTCTAGTTTTTTCGAAAACTACAATTGCGGGCAGCACTGCAGCTTTTCAAAAACCAGGTCAAATTATCTAAAAATAAAAGCACATGTACAACTTGTTAGTAGCTGCAGCTGGATGACCTTTCAGTCAGCCAGTCGGCTTAACTAAAATTTGTTATATTTCTTTTTTGTTGTTGTTATTATGACCTCATCGCAGCTCAACCCAATTTTAAGCATTAATCAACCCTCAATTACTGTCTGGTACAGTAAAGTCCGCCTTTGTGCTCCTGCCCTATTGACTGTGCGTGAGTTTAATGGATGGGTTACATACTATAGCAGATTGAATGGCAACAATTTGTGTGTGTACTGTAGAGGAATAATTCGTTTATTTATCGAATACATTGAAATGCATACACGAGTTGTTCTCAATTTGTTTTTTGTGTTTTTTTTTTGTTTGTTTTCATTTATATTTATATTACTTTGTATTTGTTTAAATAAATAAGATACATACGTTTAATCAATAATAGCAGTATTTATCGTGCAAATTTGATAAGCATAATAATGTTTTACGTTTACGTTTTGCTCTTTCTCTCTTGCAAGATTTTTTTATGAAATAAGTTTTGCATTAAATATATGAAAAAAATATATGTGTTTTTGTTGTTTTTTTTTTTTGTATTGTTTTAATTAGCTGCTCTTATATAATTGCATTTACTTTTTCTTTAAAGTAAAAAACGATCTGCGCTTTGGTTCGTCCTTTTGTGAAGTAGCTGGCAAAGTTTGGGATCTGCTAGCCGCTACAGCTGCCGATTCGCTCTGGGCCTTCAAAGCGGACACCCACTGTGACATCTCGGTATCATCGTGGGCCTGCAGCAAGAACTCAGCGCCACTAGCGAGCCTAAGCATTAGAAGAGAGAGAGATTGAGATTAGATTAATAGAGCTCCTTCAATTCGATTTCGCATTTCAAAACTCACTTTACTCGCAGCACGTGCTTCTTCTTGGTATAATCACTGGCTATTTCGATGGCAGCGCCCTGCAGATCATAACTGGGCTCACCGCGGAAGGTCAATTCGGGATTGCTCTTGCAACCCTTCTGATCTTTGAAGAACGAAACGCGTCCGCTTCGTGCAGCCATGTAAACCTGAAAGAGAATGCATATTCGATTTATAAATGTATAGAGCAAACATATTTATGAAATCAATATTCTCAGCATCTTGTTGTTGTTGCTTACCTTATCCCAGGATCTATTGGAGGCCTTCTTGGTAGCCGACTCCCATTCATGCTTTCGGGTCACATATCCCTCCTGACCATCTCCAGCAGCTGGTGTGGCGCCACGCTCTATATAAGAAACTTCGATTAGTTGATGCACAAAACAAAAAGTAACAGATATATAGATGTATCAACTTTGAAATGAGAAAGCTGCATATGGTTACATATAGTTAGATATAGATAGATAGTTAGTTAGTGTGCTCCTTGACCTTGATTTGGACAAGCAAGCAAGCTATACCTGTTTGGGTCTCGATAACGCGTTCGGTATCGACGGCTGTGTCTGCAGCAGCTGCGTTTCGTTTAGGTTAGTTGATGAGTGTTGTTAATCCGTCGTTATGTATACATATATATATATATTTATATACATATAAATATATGTAGATAGATATATTGTAAGCATGAGTGAATGAGATGTAATATTCAGATTTTAATTGTGGCTATGTACGTACATACGAGCATAGATCAGAGATTGTTAATAAGAATAGTAATTAGACAGATGGACAGGTGAGGTAAGAGTTTATGTGTGCTTCCATTCCCATCTAATCCTACCTGCTTCGTCATGGGCTCCAGCACCCACATCGACATCATCGCGACGCTCGGCCTCGCGCTTGGCCAACTCTGCAGCCTCGGATGCGGCCTTAGCCTCCTGCTCCTCCTTAATGCGCTGGCGTTCAGCCTCTTCCGCTTTCTCTTGGCGCCGTTTCATTTCTTTAAGCTCAAACTGCACGAGAAAATTTTACGATTAGAATGATTGTGTGAGTCGAACGACAGTCGAATGAGAATTAAATGAAAATCTGTTCAAACGACAGCTCCATGGCAATCGAATGACAGGCAAATGTCATGGCTTACTGTTGTCAAACGCTCAAGTGCGCTGAAGCGCTCCTCCTGTGCGGCGGCGGACTTTTCAAATGCCTCGTGCTTCTTAATCAGATTCTCAACCTCATCGATGGTGTGTCCCAGCTCGGAGGAGAGCAGATATGGCTCTTGGGCGATAAGCCAAGCCTCGGCAACGGCAGCATCTCGGGCAAACTGGTAGACCTCCAGAACTGAAAAGTTTGGACATTTCGATTAGGCATATTCGATAACAGATTCGATTATATTCGTGACATACTCAATTGCAGATTCTCCCAACGTTCCTCCCAGCGTAGGAGCAGGGCATTGCGACTGTTGTTCAGCTGCTTCAGGCGATCCTTGATGTCAGCGGAGGCATAATGATTGCGCGTTAACAGCTCCTTGCCGAGCGATATGCACGCACTGAAATTATCCTCGCGCGTATCGATCTCGGCCTTTAGACTCTGATGGTTGTTCATGAGCAGCTCGACGCCGGATACGTCGCGCGGCTTCTCCGAAGTGTTCATCTGGCGCACCAGATCCTCCATCCAGATGGTGAGGATGCGCACCATATTAAAGAACCGGAACAGATCGCCGGTGTCGGCCAACTTTTGTCTGCGTGCATCGCACATGGCCTGCAGATTGTCCCAGGCATGAAGTACTTCCTGTTCCCGATTGGTTATCTCCTTGGCCTTGTCGCCGGCATAGGCATCCTGCAGCTTGGCAGATTCCTCCTGAATCTGTTGCACTTGCGAATACAGAGTGGTCAGATCCTGCAGGAAGTTGTAATGCTTACGCTGCAACGTTGACACGGAGCCAGCATCACGGCCCAGCTCATCGGAGACGCCGTGCTGCTTCTCGAGTATGCGTCCCAGGACATCTTTGCAGTCATGGAAGAATTTGTGCAACTCCCGCGATGCGGCCAACATCTGGGTGCGTGTCTCAATCAGCTCCAACAGATCTTGCCACGACTCGTTCAGATTATCCTTCCACTCGGCAATCGTTGCCGAATCCGAATGTCCAGCCTGTATCAGATTATCCGCAATGCCATTGACCTTGGCCACGCGTTCTCCTCCCACCGCCTCGGTGTCGCGGGCAAACTCATTGAAACGTTCAGAAAGTAGCGTCACATGATCATAGTCCTGGCCAAGTTCCTGTGAGCCGGCAACCACCTCACGATCGGTAATCCATTGCTCTAGATCGTCAACCTCGCGGCTCAGCATGAACAGCTGCAGCGCTTCATTCAAGCGAGCACGACGCTCGCCAGCCAGATCCTTGAGACCTGCGTACAGCTTGTCCAGCTGGGACTGCTTAACGGCAACGGCATCACCGCTGGATACATCATCGCTGCTGAATTGGCGTGCCACCTCGCCAAGCTGACGAATGGTGTTGGCATAGTCCTCCACGGATTGCTCCAGATTTTCGTGTTTCTTCATTAGATTTTGGGCACTGATTTCGTCCTTGCCGCGGTCCTCGACCATCATGTAGAGCTCCTGTTCGCTCATCCATGACTCAGCCTCCTGGGCATCGAAGAAATACTGCTGCACCTTCTCCGACTCGAGCAGATGGCGCTTGCGATTCTCGATCGCATCCTTCAGCTCCTGCCATTTGGCTGTTAGGTCGCTGATCAAGGCTTCGAATTTCTTTGCGTCCTCGTGACCCTCATCAATCAGCTTGCGTCCATTGTTGCAGATGGCATTGATGCGTGGCTCGTGGTTATCGATTTCGGTGGCCAACGATTGGTTCTTCTTCTTCAAAACATGCACATTGAAGAGAGAGTTGCCATAATCTGTGGAGTTGGCCACGGGCAGCTTTTCATTGATCCAGAGTTTCTCATCCTCGACATCGCGACAGAACTGGAACGCCTCCTTCTTCTTCTCCAGTTGCTTCTGGCGCTCCAGCAGTGGAGCCTTGATCTTCTCGAAGCGCTCTAGCACTGCCGTCTTCTTAACGACAATCGGTTCGATCTTCTCCTCGGGCACTGTCTTTTGCAGATATTCGGTCTGCTTGTCAATCTCTTCTACTTGGCGTGCCTTGACCGCCATCTGGGTCTGGATGACCTGTTGCTTCTGCATGAGTATATTGACAGAGGTCAGATCGTTGGCAGTGTCACCGCTCACGATCTGCTTCTCCAGATCTGTAATGTAGGAGTCGATGTCATCGCATGTCTGCTGAACCAGCACCTCGCGATTGGCATCGAAGAGCAGGGCGCCCTTCTCCTTGGTGTGCACCTCGAGGTCATCGAATTGCTTAGCCAGCTCCTTAAGTTTCGGCTCGATGACATCCTTGAACTCGGGCTTCTCCTTGGACAGCTCCTGGGCGGACTTCTCGGCCTCGTATAGGCGCTCCTTGTTGGCAGCAATCTCAGCCTCGAAGGCCTGATGCCTTGTCCACTTGGAGTGAATGGTCTTGGCGCTGCGATAGGTCTCATCCTGCGATGTGACATACTTCTCCTGCACCCACTCGGCCAACTCCTCCAGATCCTGCAAGAATTCGTGCAATTTCACCTGGTTCTTTAGCTTCTCGTGCTGATCAAGCGCTCGCTGGCGATTATCGTCACGTCGTCCGGTTATGTTCTCCGCCCGCTTGCCAATCTTCTCTGCATCGAAGTGTTCCTTCTCCACAAGGGTGTCGGCCACCTGGAGCAACGTATTGATCTTATCATCGTTGGCCTCCATGGTGGTAAGGAAGGCTTCATGACGTTTCAATTGATTCTCGGCCTGTTCTAGATTAACCGGCGTGTCGTCCTTGCTCAAGAAATGCTCCTGCTGGCTGAGCAGTACCTCGGTCTGGCGAGCATCCCGATTGAAGAGCTGCTGATCGAGACTCTGCGACAGCAACACTTGACGATTCTCCCACATCTGATGCAGCTCCTCCCAGCCGTCCTTCAATGCGTTCAAGCGCTCTCGCAAGAACATATACTGCGGATCCTCGGACGTGTTGCCCTCGGAGGTCAGGCGCTCGCCGTACTCCATCATGGATTTGTAGTCCTCGGTATAGTTGTCGATTTCCTCGCGAATGGATTGATGCTGGTTCAATAGCTTCTCGGCCTCTGGCAGCGATGTGGGCGTATCTTCGGAAGCGACATCTGTTTGAGTCTTGGTCAACCAAGTCTGGAAGTGATCCAGATCGCGCAGGAAACGATGCAAGTCACCAGCCTCCTCCAACTTGGAGTCGCGCTCCTTCAGCATCTGTGTCAACTGCTCCCAGATCAGTTCGATTTGTGCGATACGGTTACGGATCAGTTGGGCCTCCTCTGGATGTTCCACCTCAATGCTATCGGCTTCGCGGCCCAGGCTCGACAGTTTTGCCTGAATGGCAGCCAGATCGCGGTCCATGCCGCTGAGACGGCGCTGTAGCGTCATCACTCCGGTCAAGTCCATCTCCAGGCTGTCCGTTTCGGTAAGGATGCGCTTCTTGTCCTCAATCCACGAGATTGTCTCGCGGCACTCAATGTAGAAGGTCTGCACACCGTGAGCGGACTTCAAGTCATCCATCTTAGCTTCGGCCTTTTCGCGCAGCGTGGACCACTCCTGGTTAAGATGATTCTGGCGGTCGAGAATCTCATCCGAATTGGGATGCTCGACATGGAGCAGCTGGCGGGCAAGCTGATTGACAACGGCCACACGTGACGCATTGGCATTCATTTCCTTGTCGAAGCCCTCGAAGCGATGCTTCATGATCTCCACATCTTCGATATCCTTGCCAGGCACCATGGTGTCCAACATCTTGGTCTTCTCCTTGATCCATTGCTCCACACCATCGGCCTCGGACATCAGCTTGTACAAGCTGAGTGCGTCGAGGAGACGCTGTTTGCGAAGCTTGGCCAGCTCGGTCAGCTCCTTGTAGCGTGTATCGATTGCCTCCAGACGCTTGTCCACATTCGCCTTCTCGGGCTCATTGAGTTTCAGAGTCTCGGCCTGTTTGTGCAGGGCGTCAATAACCTCAGCGTAGTTCTTCAGCTCATCGGCGACATCCTTGTGCTTCTTCAACAGCGACTGAACGTTAGCCTCATCGCGACCGACATCCTCGCTGGAGACAATGCGTAGCGTGTCCAGCATCCAGTTGTCCACATCGTCGGCATCGGCAAACAGCTGGAAGTATTCAACAGCGTTCTCCAGTCGCTGGCGACGATACTTGGTCAAGTCGAGCAGATGATCCCACTTGGACAAAATCTCCTTGAGACGATCCTTAATGCGATCGGCGCCCAAGTGACCTTCGGTTATGAGCTCAGCACCCACCTTGGCCACATTCTGGAGTTGAGGATCATGCGATGTGATCTCCGATTCGAGTGCCTTGTGCTTGCTCAGCAACAGATTGACAGTGGTCAAGTCGTGACCGATCTCATCGGTTGACACAATCTGTTCCTTCTCCTTGATCCAGTTCTCCTCATCGGCGGTATCCCAATAGAACTGCCAGAGCTTGCGGCTCTCCTCCAAATGGCTGCGACGCTCAACAGCACGACGCACCAGCTCAGCGTACGCATCCTCCAGCTGCTGGACACGGCTGACAATGATTTCGGGATCGCATGGCTTGTACGATTCCGGATCCTCGCTGAGGAACTTCTGTGAGTTCTGCACAACGACCTTGACACGCTCACCCAATATATTGATGTCGGCCTCAACTAGCGAATGCTTTTGGAGCAGATCCTCGACACCCATCAAATGCTTGCCGTAGTCATCGGTCATCAGCAGCTGTTTGATTTCCTCCATATTGTCCAGGATGTAGAGCATCTCCTGGAAGTTTTGCTGCAGCTGCAGCGAGATCTCCAGACGCATACGACGCGCACGCAACAGCTCCAATAGATACGTCCACAAACGCATGACATTGTCCTTGCGCAACAGAATGCGTTTGACATCGTGGTAACGCTCGGATTCCAGCTCATCACAAACAGCGACAACGGCCTGGACACGCTCCTCGTATGCAAAGATGTCTGTTTCGATGGCTTCGTGCTTCTTGGCAGCCGCCTCCACAGCGGCCAGGTCGAAGCCAAAGTTGTCCTGGCTAACAAGTCGTTGATTCTCCGACAGCCAGGTCTCGCGCATCGAAGCCTTGCGATCGAAACGTGCCGCCAGCTGCTCAAGTTTCTCCTGGCGGATCAGTTCCTCGCGCAACGCCAACTCACGTTCATGCTCGGCCTTCTCCAATCGCTCCCAGGCCTTGTTAATGTCCGATATCATTTTACCCTCTTTGGGAGTATAGGGTTTCTGGTTGTTTGCTCGCATCTTGGATTGGAGCGTGAAGAGCAACACCTCCAGGTTGCCCTTCTCCACAAATTTGGGCGGCTTCTCGATGGTGCGATAATTGGAGAACTGCGCCAGTTGGCCTTGGACGCCGGCCAGGGAGTTCTCGAACTCGCGCTCACCCAGCGATTGTATTGTCGTTTCGATCCATTTCAGCAGATCGCTGGTGAAGTGCTCATAATCATGGATCATCTTATCGTTCTCCATGGCAATGCCAACCACTTTGCCAATACGCTTGCCCTGAACCGTCTCCTGCTTCAGTTTGCTGAAGTAGTGATAGTACGTGACCACATAAGTTATGATCGACTTCTCATCCGGATGATCAACGCACACATCCTCGGCGTCCAGAAGCTTGGCCAATCCAAGCTTATCCTCGGCCACATCGAACGCATTGTTTAGATTGTGTATGGCATTGGTCTTCGATAGCTTCTCAAATTGCACTAGATCTGGACGGTGTTTGTGTATGATCGCATTGAAGGCCAATCCATCCCGCCACGAGGTCGTAAAGTTCCTCACATTCACATTGTGATAGCCAGCGGTCTTCATCTGGCACCACAGCAGTAGCGCATCCTTGGCTGACTTTGTCTCCTTGTTGTCCACCTCCTCGATGGTGATATCTTGAATCTATTTGCGAGCATAATATACAAATTGTTCATATAGTATAAAGCATCTACAGCTAAAGATATGGATCTGGTGTAACTATGCATATATCTATCTGATCTTAATCCATTATACCTAACAAAATATAATTGTATACCTATATCGCTATCAGAGCTTTCTAGTTCTCCACCGAGCGTAAGTTTGCCAATAAAGAATTTAAGCTAAGAACTACATACATGAAAACCCCATGTTCATCTTCAATTGGTTCTTACACCCAATCATTTAATAAACTGTTATCTAAAGTGTGTATGTTATGTTAAATAGTATCTACTGTTACGTACTTAACAGCTGGAATAACTAACATTTAGTGGAAGTTATTTCTCTTCTATGTAAACTTACAAATTCTGTGTGCTTCTTCTTCTCGATAGCTAAGTTAGCCTTCGACTTCGACAATGATATTCATAAAATTAATTAAAATGTTAGTATATGTTATCTATCATTAACTGAATTTTATGAACATTTTTTTTATTTAACATTTCTCACTTATCCTGCTTACTAACAGCCACTGTTAACTTTAACATTTCATTATCATTATCTATTAACAGAACTGAGTTCCCTCTAAGTTACACTACTTAACATAAACGGAACTGTAATTAGAACAGGATCCAACTAGAAACGAAACTGGAACTGTAAAAAACATACCTGGAAGCGCAAGATAATCGTCCAAATGAGGCCGAGATTGAGTGAGGCGTTGCCATCGACAATGTCGTGAGAGCCAATATTCTCCAGATGGACGCGCTGTTCGCGCAGAAACTGAAGCGCCTTATCGACATTCTCGAGGCAGTGTATACGCATCTTGCCCTTGGTGGGCTTGGGCAGTCGTTCGCCGGATAGAACCTCCAGCAGCTTGATCAAATGCTTGCCGTCTCGCATATCCACGTAGAGATCGGCAATGCGGCAATTGACCCGGCAGAGATGCGAATTCACCCATTTGGTGAACGTCTTCTTCTGTACGCTCTCTCGCTCCTCGGCAAGGGCCTTGATGCGCGATCTCTCAAATAGCCGCGAACTGGAATTGCCGCCATCGTATTCGTATTCATCGATATATTCGTTGCCTGGACCCTGGCTGGGGTCCCATCGAACAATTGAAATGTCCGTCGTCATTTTGTCAGCTCTCCTTGTTTAGATTGTCCACAATTCTCACTACCGCAAAGAATTCAATTTTGTATCCCCCCAATTCCGAACCGAAAATAAACCTCAAAGAATAACTGCAAAGAGTGCATAAAAAGAAAATATAATAAATATAGATATATAAATATACATATACATATATATATAAATATAGTATACAATATAATTTAGTCCATTCCACTTTCGATACTTTTTTTGTCTTTCTTTCTTCCATGTTTCCTTATCTTGATCTTGCACGTAAAAATAAATAAGTGATAAATATAATCTATTAAAACGAATTGCAAATTCTCTACCTAATGGAATTTTTTTTACAATACTCTTTAAGCACACTTTATTTTAATAATATTTAGACATTTTAAAATTCACTTTATGATAAATGTTCTTTTAGAAAAGATAAAGAACTATAGAAAACCCCGACATTTAATTCTCCAATAATATTTTCAGCTGCCTCTGTAATACTAATGAGTATAACGCAGTCGGTTCAGCTACACAGCAACGTTCTGCCTGCTGCCTTGTGAGTTATTCACTCGATTAGATTAGCAACGTTCTAAAAAAAAAAACTGCAACACTCGACTATAAAATGAAGCCTATTAATGGACAGCTGAATTAACTACCCTTAGGTATGCCCTAATTTCAAGCGTTTACTGTAAAGCAGCTTTTAGCTGCTTTTTTAGTTATTAGCTTCTTAATGTTTATTTACAAAAACACAAGCTAATTAATGAGTAAAGCATTTTCAGCAACTATATTACACAAACATATTTCAATTTATCCTAATAAACCGGTTTTTATAACACATTTGCTTATAATTATTAGTCCAGAAATAAATTTATAATTTTGTATTTTCAGCAGTTATTTGCCCCATTTTCTTGAATATGTGCACTCGAAAGAGTTTTCACTGTACTTCCATTGTTGGTCAAGTTTGATTGTCGTTTTTCTCTTCAGTTTTTGGTAAACTTTTCTGCATAAAAATACATATACATATATAAATATATTCATTCACGCCTGGGTGGGTGGTTTTCACTTCGCTTTCCTCCCCTCGATACACTTTTCTCTCTTGATGATTCATAAGACACAATGGCGTCACATTGAGTGGCACGCGGGTCGCCTGGGTCAACTGGCTAACAAGTCCGATCACAATTGTCGCCCACTGTATGTTGATATACTGATGTGTATGGATGTGTGTGTGTGAGTATGTACCTACATATGTATGTCTGTCTATTCATTATTTTGGCTTTATAGTTAACGCGATTACATCACGCCCCATCCGCACTGCGATTCTCATTTCAATTCTGATTCCCGTTTTCAAACAAAATAAAAAGTGTGACAGGTTGTGGGCGGTAACACAAAGTGGGAGGGACGCACTGATTTAAATCGCTTGCTGGTGAAATTGCAGGAAATTCAATTCAAAAAACTATTGGCATGACTAAAAAATAAAAATGAAACACAAATACACATAAGCACATACGTGTGTGAGCTTTTTTTTTTTTTATCTATACCGATGGGAACCGCTGCACACATACACACATATGTACAAAGATACAGCTATGCAGGCAAGTGTATTTTGACCTTTATTCGAAGCTGTGCAGGTCATTCCCTTCACGCTCTATACACACACACTCACACACATACTATATACGAGTTTACATTAGTTGGGGCAATTATGTTTTTCTGTCTATTTCACACATCACTCTTAAAAATTGCACTCGAATATGTTGTTTTTTTTTCTATGCTGTTGCCTCGCTGATTTAATTTACGCTCTCAATGGGCATGAGCTAATTTTGCAAACAATAAAACTAACAAAAAAACCAAAAAACGAAAACAATAGGGAATTTAGCACACATCTTTATTTACATACATACATATGTATGTACATACATATATTTATGAGCGCATAGCACACATTCGCATTCAGATTCACGCGGCTCTATTATCTATTACGTAATATTTTGCTGATTATAACGAAAACGAAGCTTAAAACTCGCCGCCGACAGGCAACTGAGAGATGAACGTAAAGACTGACAGAGAGCGAGCACAACGAAAACAGAGCGAAAGAGGAACAACAACAAGAACGACAACCACACCAACGCAACACAAACAAACAAACAAACAGGCGGCACACGCACACAAAGAGAACGCGTGAGAGCATAACTGTGTAACTCGAAGAGAGCTAATGAGAGCGAAAAAGAAGAACAAACTGACTCGACCGACTGCGGGAGGGAGTGAGAGTGGGAGGCCGACTCGCTGTCATAGTATTCAGCAAGCCCAGAAATGGGGTAGGTTTTGAACTCAGCTCGACCAGCTTTGCAATTATGATTGCATACACACAAGCATTTAGTATGAACACATATGTATTTACTTTTGTTGTGCGTGCGTGCGTGTGTCTGTGTGCTTGTGTGTCTCCAGTTGATCTTGCTGGAAGTGAGTTCATCACATTGATTTGATTAGCAAGCAAGAGGCGCGGTTTTTCTTCTGGGGCGTTGGAGTTGTGCAATTGACGTCGTTCAATTTCAATTAACCAGGGCAGCCATTACAGCAGTGAAAACTTCAATGTTTAATTATATGTTGCTTTTTTTTTCTTACAATATGGAAAACCAGTTTTTTTGTTTTTACTATGAGGCTTCTCCAGCTCACAAGTTAGCATGCACACACACATACTTACGTACATACTTATGTATATACATCAGTACGTGCTTATTACCTTACAACTGTACAATTTGAGTTATGGCCGTTGATTTGTCATTTTTGTTTTTTTAAGGCAGCCGACAGCTGCGTTCATTAAGGTGGGCCAAACCTTAACGCAAACACACTCTCACAAATACCGTGCACACACATATCTGTATATGTATATACATATGCATATAAACTGAAAGCATATGTATATGGACAAGTGCAGCACAGTTTCTCGGTCTTCTTTCCACCCATTTCCATGTATCGATAAACAACTTCAAATTCAACTCGTGACCTCTTGGAAGGATTTCCTATTTTTACATGGGCCGTGTGTTTACGTGTGCATGTGTGTGTATGTTGCACGTAACTGTATTTCAAAGTGCATTTTGCTGTTTGTGTGTGCGTGTGACTGAGTGAGAGTATAAAAAGTAGAAAGACGAGAAAGGGAGTAAGAGATAGATACTATGCATTTATGTGTGTGTGTGTGTGCCTGTGTATGATCAAAAACACTTTTTTTTTAAATGTACATATGTATGTATATGTATATCTTGATTAAATATATTGCTTTTATCGCACTTTTTATTGAGCGGTGACGCAAATGTAATTCAAGTTCTTTCAGTTCGCTGTTTTAATAGAAATTAATTCAAATTTCCTTATTCTCATACTCTTTTGTTTTGATTCGAGTTAATTCAAATATTCGTTTACACGCACGTATTCATCCAGTAACGGAGCAGTACGCACACAAACTCACACATTCACACACAAACTCACACAGATACACTCACACGCACGACCCTGCGCTACGCTCTGACATCGCACAGACTAAACGAACTGAAAAAAAACACCGAATGATGTCATCAACGCCAGCAGCGAACGTACTGCGAGTGCGATAGACGGGGGCAGGCAATTTTAATCGATGATGTTTTTATTATGTACATATGTACGTATTCACACGCATACATATACATATGTAGATAGGTATATAAGTAGGTTCGATCATGTATCTATACATACGTATATACATGGATTATATATCAGTTATTTAACACTGCATCCAATTGGCCCACATTTCGACTTTGAGATACTTTTTCCGACTCCTCAGCTACTACAACTACAAATACTACTATTACTGCTGCTGCTTCTTCGTCTCACTAGAGGCACACGGCACTGAGCACTACTGGGGCGTTGGTCTATTTTTTTGCTTCTTTCCGACATTTGACTTTTTTATTTGCCGCCTGTTTTCATTGCACTACACTGATAGAAACTTTCACTTACCTACTCGGCAAACTTGCTGTTCAATTTTCCCTAATTGATTCATAAAATACACAATTCATATAGATACTTCACGATATATTTATTTTTATTCACATTTATTCTTTGCGGTCGAACTTCACTCGCGAGTAAAAAAAAAAGTGACTGCTGAATACGGAATGGAAAATGTGTGTATCAGTAAAAGAAAAACATCGAAACATCGATTCATCGAGCGCGCTCACAGCACAGCGACTCGATAGTTCATTCATTGAAGAAAAACCAAAAATAAGTTGGCAGCACTTACACAGCACGATCACACCGGTAGACCAAAGCACTTTGCTTTGAGATCAGTTTACCTGGTATGATCTGTGCGCGTAGTCCTGTTCAAATGATTATTGCAAATTTAACGAGGCTGTACCGAAAGGACTAAATATTCAAAAATTTATCGATAAGTGTTGCTAATATCGATGCTTCAGTGTCAGAGTATCTGAATCCTCGGCTGGCTGGAGAATCGCATCCATCAGATAGACGAGCTGAAAAAATTGTCATTAAGTTGACAACAGGTGCGCCTGTCGCGATGCCGGTCAAGATGTACGATGTGACGGCCCGTGTATTTGGCGCGATGCAAAATTTAGACATAACATCTCTCGCCAGCTACCCGGAGAACGAGATTCGACCGGTTTTGCCGTCGCTAGTGCGAATGAGCCTGCTTTCGCCACTGGACAATACCGAATCTTCGATGGAGTCACGTAAACAGATACTTGCCGTACTCATTGGCATCGAGGTGGTCAATAGTATCGTCTCCTATCTCCAGGTCAACTACCACGAACTGGAGAACGACCTTAAGAAGGAGTTGCTCACACGCCAGAAAACGAGCAGTGTGACCAACTTTTTCGATGGACAAGGTCAACCCCAGCCGCAACCTGAATACGGTCTACAGTCTGGCATTGCTCTTGGCTTCGAGCGTGCGGATGTGGCACGCAAAGTCCGCGTCGTCTTATCCGAAATCTTCAATCTGCAGCAACAGGTTGCGGCCATTGCCGAGCAAAAACCATCGTCGGGCGCATCTGTGGGCGTGTCGAGTCATTCTGAAATCCTTGATGATGGCATCTATTTGGAGGAAGTGGTGGACATACTATGCATTGCTCTCGCCGAGCTGCCCTCCCTGCTCAACATCTTGGAGTTGACAGATGCTCTGGTTCATGTACCAAATGGATATCGCATCGTTTGCGCTTTGGTGGCCAATTTTCCAGACTGCTATCGGGATGTGGTCTCACATGTGATTGCCAATTGCGATGAGGAGGGTGCGGAGGGCAAACAGCGTCTGGCGCTATTGATGTCGCTCAGCGAAATGAATCCCTCACAGGCGTTGGCCAATCGCTCCATGTGCGTGGACATGATGAAGGTGCCATCCTTTATGCTCAAACTGGCACTCAAGCATTCTGAGGATTTGGTAACAGCATCAAATTCAAATCAAGCCGCAGCCTAATCCCATATGCTATCATTCACAGATCGCCTTCCTAACGGGCTTGCTGCTGGGCAACGATCAGAACCTACGCTCCTGGTTTGCACTTTATATTCGCACCAGTCAGAAGCGCAAAGGTGATGCACTGAATCTGGTGCGGATCGAGCTGTTGCAAAAGATCCTCCAGATTACCAGCAGTGCGTCAGAGCTGAAGGATTTCAATTTGCAAGGCGCTGTCCTGCTCCGGCTCTATTGCGCGCTGAGAGGAATCGGAGGACTAAAGTTCAATGATGATGAGATCAATGCATTGTCCCAGCTGGTCACCAGTTGCCCACAGCCGACGGCGTCGGGTGTTCGGTTTGTCACACTTGCGCTCTGCATGCTGATAGCCTGTCCGTCGCTAGTATCGACGATTCCGCTGGAGAACAAGGCTGTGGAGTGGCTGCAGTGGCTCATTCGCGAGAATGCGTTCTTCTGCAAGCGCTCGGGTACGAGCAGCTCCTTGGGCGAGATGCTCCTACTGTTGGCCATCCACTTTCACAGCAATCAGATAACGGCCATCAGTGAAATGGTCTGCTCCACGCTCGCGATGAAGATACCGATCCGGCCCAACAGTACGAACCGCATCAAGCAGCTGTTCACACAGGATCTGTTCACGGAGCAGGTGGTGGCATTGCATGCTGTTCGCGTGCCCGTCACACCCAATCTGAATGGCACGATTCCAGGATATTTGCCAGTCCACTGCATACATCAACTGCTCAAATCGCGGACCTTTCTCAAGCATAAAGTTCCAATCAAATCGTGGATCTTCAAACAGATATGCAGCTCCGTTCGGCCCGTGCACCCGGTGATGCCCGCTTTGGTGGAGGTCTTCGTCAATACGCTGATCATACCGAATCCGACGGGCAAGATCAGCATTGATCACATGCATCGACCGTTCACCGAACAGGAGATTCTATACGTCTTTCGCACCTCGCCGCTCACCTTCTTTGCCGAGGAACTGCAGCCGACGATCGCCAACGAGGAGCTCAACCAGGTGGAGGTGGCGTGTCCGCTAACCTCGCAGCTGCTGATGATCTACTATCTGATGCTGTACGAGGACACCCGGCTGATGAACCAGAGTGCATTGGGCGGACGCAAGCAGAAGGAGTACACAAACAACTTCCTTGGCGGTCTGCCATTGAAGTACTTGCTGCAGAAGGCGCATCAGTATCACAATGACTATCTCTCCCTCTTCCATCCGTTGCTGCGGCTCATCATCTCCAACTATCCGCACTTGAGCATGGTCGACGATTGGCTGGAGGAGCACTATTTGGCCACAGCCATCGACTTGGATCACTTGGATCGAGGGTACGATCTCAGGCCGGAGCTGCTGACGCGCGCCCTGCAAAATATCCAGACGAAGCCACGGCTAGCCATTCGCCTGTTCAAGCGTCTGCTGCAGCTGCCCCCGGAGGCACTAGCTCAACATGCCCATCAACTGGTACAGCATTTGCCGCACGTCTTTCGCAAGGATGTGCCGCGCTATGTCAAAGACCTATATAACGATCTCTGGCTGAGATTGAATGCTGTTCTGCCCACCACCTTCTGGATCATGTCGCTGCGCGCCATCACCAACAATTCAGATGCGCTCAATCGACGCACCTTTGCCAATGAAAGCCTATTGGAGCCCATGGATGTATTAGGGTATGTTGAGATTGGACAATGTAGTGGGTGAGGAGCAAATAAATCCAAAGGTTTTTAAGCATTGCATCTTAAACTTAATCTGTCTCTCTCTTTGTCTCTCCACATTACCCTACTTTTCGCATGTGTGCTTCAGGGAGATCTTGAATTGCAACCTTTACAGAATTGACCAGACTATAGATACTTATTAGTTGGAGTGGAGTTTAGTGTGATGGGTGAGACGAGTGAGAGATGCTTTTTATATAACAGTAACTGCATTTACTTTCACTTCTTACTCTCTCTTTCTCTCTCTCTCTCTATCTCTATCTCTATGTCTCTCCCTCTCCCACTATGAATTTCTCTGTCTGTTTCTTTCTGATATATGTGTGCTGCAGCTTCAGTTCAGAGTCTTGCATTGCCGGCTTTAAAAGTTTACTTGTGTTTTACATACACACTATAAGATACCCTGCAGTTGAAGTCTGGGTAGTTCAGCATGAGAAGCTATTGAAATGGGACGAACTATGAGTGTAGATCCAACTCTCTCTCTCTCTCTCTCTATCTCAACTCTACTTAAATTTATATGCTCTATATTCCCCATAATAGCCAGCAAGATCTTACTATACGAGTAGTATAGATCCATTACTTTTCTATATCGTTCACTATCCCTTTTGCTCGCATGCTCTCTGTTCTGCCGCTCTCTTCTTTTCCGTGCCCTCCCTTTTCCCCTTAGCTTGCATGTACTACAGATACCCATTGTATGTCCATTCTCTATCACTTGTTGTTGTTCTACTGTAGCAACTATTGTATGGTGTTTTAGTTCTATGTATGTATGTATATGTATATACTGTTGTACGTCCACCGTGAATACCTTTAGCTAGCCCTTCCTTTATATGTACATCATAGCCCAGCCACAGTTTCCATTAATTGTCTTATCCCATCTCCTCTCTGCAGATGCTCGCGCGAGGTGTTCTGCTCCCCGTACATGTTGGTGATCCTGCTGCGAATTCTGAAGGGCAGCCTGGCCGCGTCGAAGACCTACCTAAACGTGCACATGCAACAGAAACAGGTGCTGGACAAGAATGGACTAGTGCAAACCGATTCGGACAGGGAGGAGCTGAAGACGACGCTGATTGCATCGCAGGAGAGTGCGGCCGTCCACATACTGCTCGAGGTGCTGGACTATATGGACAGCAAGGCGGACACGCGCGTGGCGAAGCTGGAGCTGCGCGAGCTGCAGGGCATCATTGGCACGTATGTGCATCAGGCGTTCATAACGGAGCCATCGCTGGCCAAGCTGGTGCACTTCCAGACGTATCCCAAGTCCGTCATACCGATGATCGTGGCCAGCGTGCCCTCGATGCACATTTGCATTGACTTCGTGCACGAATTCCTCAACGTCACCGAAATGGACAAGCAGCTCTTCACCATCGAGCTAACGTCGCACCTGGTCCTCAACTATTCGATACCCAAAAGCTTGGGCGTCTCCAAGTTCTGTCTGAATGTTATACAGACGACACTGTCGCTGCTCACCGCCTCGGCCAAATGCAAATTCCTGCGGCACGTGCTGCCCGCCATGGTGCGATTTGTCGAAACGTTTCCCATTCTAGCGGACGACTGTGTCAACATTCTCATGAACACCGGCCGTAGCCTCCACTCGCAATCCTCCCTCGGTGTTACCACCATGCAAATGCCTCTAACCGAGAGCGCGAAGCTCTGCTCGTACCGCGATGCCCAGCTTCACATTAATATGATCGAGGATGCTTTCAAGGCCCTCGTCGAAGCGGTCATGCAAAAGGCGGAACTCTATTAAATATATATGTATATATATACATATATATATTTATATATATACATAGAAATCAATTTATATCTGTATTTGTATCTGTATTTGTCTCTGTGTTTAGAACTATTCAAATTCGATGTCTGGAATTATTTAAAGGACACATCATTATGTATTTATAGTGAATACAATTATACAGCAATCGGGCTATTAATAAATGTTTTATACGAGATCGTATCGAATTTTATCGATCTTAGCGAACTTATCAAATTGTAAATAAAACTCTATGTATGTCTTTCTCAATGCCCAATTAAATTTTATATACTTGAAGCACTTGAAACTCCGTCGTCTTTCAATTCTGTAGGTCTGAGGGGAATACAGGTTCGTTGCAATATCATCGCTTTACTTCATGGAGTCGGCAGATTGCAACAGAGCTCAAGGACAACCTATTCAGCTTGTACGAAACTCTTTAAGCACACCTCGGATATGTACATATGTAGTTTCCTACATGTGCTTCTTCAAATGTCATATATGTACATACATATTCTTATCCATAGTGTTTTTCAAAACATCATCCATCGCCTCCGTCTTCTTCAATAATTTTGTATTCTTTATTGTTATTTTTTTTTTTACAACTAACGCTTTACATATATAACATGTAAAAAATAGTATTTAGGAATAGTTTTCTTTTTTCACAAATCAAAAAAAAAAAAATTTGAAAAGAATATGTGAATCACGATTGCGGAAATGCGAGCGTATGGGATGGGCAGCGAGTCCGGCACAATTGTTCAAAACAGGATATAAATGCGAAACAAAGTACACGGCGGCGGCGACCACCAAATACATGAGTGTATGAGAGTGTGTGTGTGTTTAGATGTGTCTGCGTCTTGGTGTGTGTTGTATAAAGAAAGCTAACTACACCTCGATAAAAGAATATGGTGAACCCATCCCCTACTCTGGCATTGTGCATCATGAGCCTAAACGTATGAATGGCGTGTGTGTGTGTGTCTGTGTATGTGGGTGTGAGTGTGTATGGAAGTCTAGGGGGAGTGGCTTACTGATGCTGCTTACATCATGCCACCCATACCACCCATGCCTCCCATACCGCCCATACCACCCATGCCGCCCATGCCAGGGGCAGCATCGTCCTTGGGCGTCTCAGTGACCACAGCCTCGGCGGTTGTCAGCAGCGAGGCAACGCCAGCGGCGTCGGTGATGGCGGTGCGCACCACCTTGGTGGGATCAATGATGCCCTTCTCAATCAGGTTGCCATATTCGCCCTTGAGTGCATCGTAGCCGTAGTCGCCGGCTTGGGTCTCCACCTTGGCCACAACCATGGCGCCATCAACGCCCGCGTTCTTGGCAATCGTCATGCAGGGCATGCGCAGAGCACGACGGACAATATCCACGCCGAGTTTCTATAGAAGAAGAGATTGAAGAGATTACAGCGCTTGGATGAGCGTTGTCATATCTTACCTGATCCTCGTTCTGTGTGCTGACTGCGTCCAGTTTCTCGATGCAGCGCAGCAGAGCGGTGCCACCACCGGGAACGATGCCCTCTTCGACGGCAGCGCGTGTGGCATTCAAAGCATCATGGACACGATCCTTCTTCTCGTTGACTTCCACCTCGCTGGAGCCGCCGACGCGCAGCAGAGCAACGCCAGAGGCAAGACGAGCCAGACGCTCCTGCAGTTTCTCCTTCTCATACTCAGAGGTGGTGTCTGTGATCTGTTCCTTGATCTGATCGACGCGACGCTGCACATCCTCCTTCTTGCCCTTGCCCTTCAGCAACAGTGTATCATCCTTTGTGATGACCACCTCGCCCACTTGGCCCAAGTCGCTGACCTTAACATCCTCCAGTTTAACCAGATCGGCGTCATCACCAAAGACAATGCCGCCCGAGGCGATGGCCATGTCGGTGAGAGTGGATTTGCGATTGTCGCCGAAACCGGGCGCCTTGACGGCAGCCACCTGCAGGCCGATCTTCAAGCGATTGACGACCAGAGTGCTCAGAGCCTCGCCATCGATGTCCTCGGCAATGATGACAAGCGGCTTGCGCTGTGAGTTGGCCAGCTCGAGAGCTGGGATAATGCTCTGCACTGAGGAGATCTTCTTCTCGGAGAGCAGCAACAATGCATCTTGGAACTCGACCTTGGCGCCCTTCGACGAGTTGATGAAGTAGGGCGAAATGTAGCCACGATCGAACTTCATGCCCTCGATCACCTCCAGTTCATCGATAAGGGTCTTGCCATCCTTGACGGTAATGACGCCATCGCGGCCAACACGCTTCATGGCGTCGCTGATCAGTTTTCCGATGGCCTGGTCACCGTTTGCCGAAATGGTTGCCACCTGGGCAATCTCTTCTGGAGTCTTGACGGGACGCGACATGGTCTTCAGGTTCTCCTTGACGGTTTCGACGGCAACCATGACACCGCGACGAATCTCAACGGGATTGGCACCCTTTGAGATCTTCTCGAAGCCTTCCTTAGCAATGGCACGAGCCAGCACGGTGGCCGTGGTGGTACCATCACCGGCCTCCTCATTGGTATTGTTGGCCACATCCTGCACCAGTTTGGCGCCGATATTCTGGAACTTGTCCTTCAGCTCAATGGCCTTGGCCACTGTCACGCCATCCTTGGTGATCTTTGGCGAGCCCCACGACTGCTCAATGATCACGTTGCGACCCTTGGGTCCCATGGTGACGGCCACAGCATCGGCTAACACATCGACGCCCTGCAGCATCATGGCGCGCACCTCAGCGCCGAATTTGACATCCTTTGCATAGCCGCGCATCGCCAGCTGCCGGCTGATGGAGGTGCGTGCAAGTGAAACGGGTAAACGGAACATCTGCAATGCACAGAGCGCAATCAAATTATCGATAAATCAATTGCTGGCACGACATTAAACGGGAGGAGAAAGAAAAAACACGTGCACAGCGCTAATTAATGCAATATGGAATTTGATTTCCATTTCAGTTCATATTAAATCGTTGATAAGAGCACGGCGACCCCCTGCCGGTGCAGTCTATCTATAGCAAGGCGAGAGAACAAGTCTTCCAGAACAAATCATTTATGTAACCAGGCCGAGCCCCCCCACCCCCTCCCCTTTAGTGAGTGAGCTGTTGCAATGTTTAGGGTTGTTATGAAATGTGGGCCAAGTGCATGGTCCTTCCATATACCCAAGAAATGTAAAGTCCAATAACAAAACATGCACTGAGTTCGCATAGTAATTGTGAAATCGGACTAATAAAGAAAACATGTGCGTTCGCCGCTGTTACGTGAGTATATGTATGAGTCTGTGTGTGTGCCGCTGCAAAGTAAATCCAATTGGAAAATCTGCGATTATCAATGGAAAGTAAGAGAGAATTCCCGCATGAATTGTCATTTGTAGTTATAATTAACATACAATTGCATTAATTCAATTCACGTTATGTTTTACAGAAGATTCTAGAAGGAAGCCAGCCGCTCACTTTGCCGGTTATCTTATATAACACCTCAATGCTCACACACGCGCACGCACACACACAACAATGATAATCCAAATACTTGTGCACACGCGGTATATGAACGTTAAATAATGAATTAGCTCGTTTTACTTACATTTATACGGTTTTTTTATTTGATTGCAATAGGTTTGATAATCAAAAAATAAAGCTGTGTGTTGAAACACTTCCGATTTAAATTGATGTAAATTAACAAGCTCACTTGCTCGAAATGTGCCGCAGGCGGACTCTTAACCTTAACAAGACTTTTGAATGAGTGACTACTTAGTCAGTGTGACCGCAGGGCGTAAGCTAAAAAAAGTCTACAGCTAAATAGAGTGAAAATCCCAAAGCAACCAACTTCATGCTTTTGGCTAGAATTTATTCGACAGGTGGACAGTTCGATAGATCGATATTTTAAAATTGCATTCCGTCAACGTTTATTTGAAAAAAAAAATACTATTTTTCAATAATTTACAAATTGTATTCGCTGCTCTAGACCGGCAGTTACAGGCCCAATTACACTCATATAGTCCATTAAGGCGTCTAAATCAAAGGGGCCAACTCTGAAAGAGCCTCGTTAGAAGTTCGAATCAACTAATATCTATGGTGTAGCTTACTCAAGGTCTTGGGCATGGTCGCTGATCAAAGAGAACCCATTTTTGCCATTGGCCAGATACTCCATAACTACCAGCCGATAATGCTGACTCTGTTGCAGAGGCTGATATTCAGGCACTGGGCAATTGGAACAGCGCACGAGTATCTGGCGCACCCGCTCACCGGGGTCAGCTTTAAGATTATAGATGATTCTCAATCCGGAGACTTGAAGAAAACGTTTGGATGAGGGAAATTTAAGGCTGGCGTTCATCGGTGCTACGCTATCCTCCAGCAGCTGCAACAAATGATCACCGCGCAAAGTGAGCGCATACAAATGATTCTCCCACGGGCACATGGCCACCAGCTGCTTATAAGTAATTTCTATTGCGGATTGAATATCAATGAGTTCCATTTAGCTTGCTTCCAAGCGGCTACTTATTTATGTTTCTACTTACTGCCCGCTGGCAGAGGCACACGAAAGTTGCCTTGGCTGGTCAGCGCGATGCTCACGTTGCTCCAATTGAAGGCTTCAGTGGATGCCTCCTTAACAAACTGCAAAGCTCAAGGATTAGAGAGAGAGAGAGAGAAAGACATGGAGAAGATAGAAAAATTACTCACGGCATGCAGCATCGAATCTGTATACAAATTGCCCAAGTTGCATTCGCCTCGCGCGCATTCCACTTGCTGCAAATAGACGAGACTGTTGCCCACAATACGATTGGATGCCTCCTCCAGTTGTGCCTGCCAAGGCTGCAGAGCTCGCAGCACGTCTTCATCTTGCATAACCAAAGGCCATGAAAAGGAAAACAACGACAACTCTCATTTGTTCATTCGTGATATATGCATAGGTGAATTCTCACTCTATACTTAGTCAATATTAATAATAGGCTTATTATTTTGGTATATAAGTATTTTTATCTAACATACAGGGGGAAGTTATTTAAGTTCCAAGCTGGCATACTTATACTACGGAACAAATAAAAGTAAACCCTGTAATAATTTAAAACTTCTAATGGTTAATGCGTAGCTTTGCATACCCTATAATAAGTTAATATGACAAGGGGCATTTTTAGTGCACATTGGGAAGGTATATTCAGATGTAGTATGCCTTGTCTGCCTATCTCAAACTGACCATCATTTAAGTCTGTCTTTGTGTCTGTTCTGTGCCTGTTCCTCTCTCTGTCTCTCTGTCTCTCTCTCTCTCTCTCTCTCTCTCTCTCTCTCTCTATGTATCGCACCTTCTCTAATTGGAGCAAGCTTTCAAAGCTTCAACACACACATCAGTTGAGAACTAATAGAAATAATTGAAAGCGATATCCCCATTTAGATAAGCTATCAAAACTTGTTAAAAACAATATAATTCATATATAATTTCTTTGAACGCAATCAATGGCAGCCCATCGGGAATACCTATAAGTATCGAAGATTAAATAAATCTTGGAAATACAGCGCGAATATAGATATTAGAGGCCTGCACGAATACGTCTCAAACGCCAAACGAGACACCCGTGTCTTGGTGGTGCTTGGTTTCACACTGTTTCGTTTTTTTCAAATAGTGTAAGCCCAAGCATCGTGGACGAACGAAACAAAACGAGCATTGCTCACATACCGAAAAGTTCGGTATGCAGCTGCTCGTACTCTAAAGAAGCAACGAAGGAATGAAACGATAAAGCATAATTCAAGTATTGGTTTCGTTTTAGCTGTCAGCTAGTGATGAGTTACACTATTACACGCTATTTACTATCAAATTCGTTATAGCCTATAGCCATAAATCAAGCAATCATACATCTTTTCAATTTCATGTAGTACTTAATATTGCATCATGTTACCAAAAAGAAAAATAAATAAACATATCAGTTAGTTTTTTATAATTTAACTTTCTATTGCAGTATATTATTTACAATTTTTAGCCAATTCTAGCCTGATTTTTGCTCAGCAACGGCGGTCAACGCACAATAAAAGTACCGTACGATTTTTTTTGGATATTACTCGCTTTTCGTTTCGTTTCGTTTGTCAAGGTTTTCGTTTTACTCTGCTTGAAGCGTAACAAATAAAGTAAAACAGAATACTTGACAACTTCGGGTACTATTCGTTTCGTTTTGCAGCAATGCTTGGTATGCTCAAACACTTGCAAATATCAGTATATTTGGAAGACGACCACAAGCAAGCATACCCATGCAGGCCTCTAATAGATATACAAGGTTAGGCGAAACACTCGGTGCAGTCTAGGGGCGGAATAGAAGTCTTAAAAACATAGAAAAAGGCTTAAGCTTATTTTAATATACATATGTATGTATAAATATGTTTTGAAGCTATTCTCTATCGAATATTTGAAAATAGATCCCGCCGTAGCAGAAAACAACTTTTAAAATTTAAAATTTAAAAATTTTATTCACAATAATTTGATTTATGTACATCTGAATTTGGCTAAATATATAAAGGAATAAAGCTCATATTTGTAACTACCGGTAATTATCGATTTCTAACAAACTCTCTATAACGAATGTTATAAATCGATATTTATCGTTATGTTCTAAAAGACCTGATTTAGTTAAGCACCGTAATACGACCCTCAAGGCCCGTATAGATAGGATTCACATTGTTGGTGTACGAGATGAGGGCATCTATGTCCGTAATGCTCACTCTGCAAGCGAAAGAAACTCGATAAATATCGCTATTTCGATATGATGCCTGATATCAATCAACACTTACTGGATGTTGGTGCCCGTACTGAGCATGCTATAGCCATCGCCGCCGCCTTGCAAAAAGCTGGGGGTGATAATGCGATAGGTCTGAGTCGGATCCAGGGGCGTGTAGACGGGCACATCGCAGTCGGCACAACGGGCCAGCACAGAGATAACACGTGAATTGACCGGCTTGGTATAGTCGTAGGTCACCTTCAGGCCGGCCACCTGCAGCATAATATACGAGCTGGTTATCCCGTTCTCGAGATCAATCTTGCTAGCTGCATACTCCAGGGCATCGATAATGTTTTGGCCAGGCAAATTATAGGCCATTAGCTGGTTCTCAAACGGCGCCATGGTCACCAAATGCGCATAGGTCAGATCTGCAATAGATACATATGCATGGTGTTCCGCTTAGCCATGATTTACTGTAATTATCAATCAAGTTTTAGGCTTCACTCACTGCCACGCTGCAGAGGCACGCGCATACCGCCCGTGGCTGCCAAGGCAATTGAGACATTCGTCCAGGCTGGATTCTCAAAGGGTGAGAGGCCGACAAACTGAAAGAATGGGTTTCATATGCATGAATTTGCCATATAGCATATATGTACATATGTATGTACATATATCACATATTTAACTTACCGTATGCACCATCGAGTCACAGACAAAGTTTCCCAAATTGCATTCTCCTCTGCTGCAATCGTCTTTGGTCAGATCGACAAGGCTTCGGCCGATGACCACCTTGCCTTCCTTATCGATGATCTCCTTCCATGGCTGTATAGCTTTCAATACAGTTTCATCTGCAGCAGCAACAACAACAACAACACATCACAAACGAGACAGCATAGGCATGCATAACGCAAGAATATCCTACCCGAATACTTAGCCTAAGCGCGAGTCAAGAAATCTACTGACATCGATAATTATCGATAAAGAAGATCTGCATATAGCATTAGCAATTATTGGACCGTCTCAAAGAACTCAGAGATTCATTTAAAAATGACCCTTGCCATATATCGGTATTTATCGATTGTAAATGTTATCAGCAATTTAAGTACAAGCTACGAACAACAATATAACTGGGCTACTCACCCTGCGGCACATCATGGCTCATATAGATGGGTGCACCCTCGAAGTCGATAACATCGCCTTTGCTGTCAAAATACACCGTTAGATTGCCAACATATTTGGAATAGGCGCCCGCCTGAACGATGAGTACACGATGGCCATTGCTGTGAGTCACCTCGGTGGGATAGTCGCCCCGAGCAGTGTCCGGTCCAGGCGGCACGCCCGTGTAGAGGAACGTGTGCGAATGGGCGCCCACAATTACATCGATAACATCGCCCGCCTGCTCGGCAATCACCTTGTCCACGTCGTAGCCGCAGTGCGAGATCACGATAATGATGTTGGCGCCCTGCTCCGACAGGAAGCGCGCCTCCTCGCGGATCGTATGGCTCTCGTTGCGGAAGATCAGTTTGCCTGTGTTGGCCAGGTCCTAGGAAGCAAAGCGAAATGAATGAAAATTTGAACCAAAGTGGAACTGCGACGGTTGCTACATACATAGGTGGTCTCTAGGATGACGCCAATCAGACCGATCTTGCGGCCACCACGCTCCAAGATTTTCGATTTCTCGTAGAGGCCTTCCATGGTGGGCTCATGGGCGCAGTCCATGTTCGCCACCAGCATGTTCGTCTGCACGGTCTTCAGGAAGGGCACCAAACCCTCGATGCCATGATCGAACTCATGGTTGCCCAGAGTCTACCAAAAGAAGAAGAGCCAGGCCAATAAGTGAAAGAGTAAGGGAACATCTAAAGGTCTTATATGTATGTATGTGCAGTTCAACGAACCATCGCATCGGCTGGCAGTATATTGAGAAACTCCTGGGTCACATTCCAGCGTCCGATGTTGTACCAGAGCGTGCCCTGGAAGCTATCGCCCGCATTGATGTAGATGGGATTGTAGTCCTTCTGCTCCTCGAGCAGACGCCTCACCATGTAAACGTTGCGCGCGTAGCCGCCGATGCATTGCGCCTCCTCATCACAGGGGCCGCCACCGGTGTTCGTTGGCTCGTATCTAGAATCCGATCAGATGGGAATTTCAGCAATTTGTGATCACATTAAGAATTGGCATACGTATAAGGTGTGTATTTGGGGATATTGCTTGCTTATCGATACGATGCCCGTGTGGAAACAGTTGTCGGAGATAAGCTTGGCGCACACGATAACGATGATTGTGTTTACGGTACTCGAGTAGATTATGTGATGATATCTACCATTGCCCACTCAACGAGTCATAGAAACACTCTACGGTATACATATGTCGACAGGCACATACACATGTGCAGCATGTGCTTTTTCCGTGATTTAGAGTTATCACAGCTGGACGACTCACCTGGCATGTAAATCGTTAATGTGTATAATGGACAGCGGAAATCGATCAGCGACGTCGTTCGATTGCTCGCTGGCGCCAATGATGATCGCCATTGGCATTAGCATTAGCATTAGACTTGGCATTAGGCTCATCTTGATCATCTTATGTCACGTGTGGGCTTCAGAGCGAGGGCTTCGTAATAGCCTAATCCGTGCGCTGGTCTTACTAGAACTGAATCGCGCTTGCTCAGCTGTCGCACTCGATCCAAATCGTTAGCAAAAACAATAACCTGTCCAACTGGCAAAATATATGTACATATTTATAAGTTATAATCGTTAATGTATCAGTGATATATTGCTTTTACGTTGTTTGTGTGCTTAGCCGTTGTGGTAGCCGCTGATTAACGGGGCCGTTCACGCATACCACATCCAAAAGTCCCCACCCATTTCATCAAGCCCCGTAACCAATGGGAAATGCTGATTTACGAGTTATATATATAGTTCTTCTATATGACAAATGACGTAAGAAAAATAAAACAATTTTGTTTTTTGAATTTTAAATAAGTAGTATTTATCAGCTTATGAATTAAAATGAATTCAAAGGTGCATATTGTAAAAAAAGTAATTTGCAATTTCCATTTGTTAAATTTCAAAAGTTAATATTGTGCGCCACAAATAAAAAATCACATATTAAAATAACGGCTCTTTATAGTAGCTGCGCTCCACACAAATCACTTTAACAGCGATAGTTGGGCGCTAAATTTGAATAATATCGCTTCTGTGATATTTTAAGTATGTACAAGAAATAACATAGCAATCGCATTTTTCCCGTAATTTTTATTATTAAATATAAAGCATGGGTGCCAAATTCAAATACGATATCTATAAATATTCCAAGTCGATTGTGCGTCTTGCTCATTTGTCCATTTCAAAAAGTTGGCGATTGTTTGCAGTATATTTATCGCCAAGTGCTACCCATATTTAATAGTTAGTATCGAAAATTTTATTCCAACCAATAAATTAAGATATAATTAAATAATCAATAGACAATATATTTAAACCACGATATATTCGAATATATTTTATATATCTAAGGTAACTGAACGGAAAAACTACCGATATCATTGAAATGTGATCGGTATTTTAGGGTGCCCCAATCAATACTATCGATATTCTAAGCTTAACGCGCCATACACATCACAAAGCGCTGTGCCTGTGCTTGTGCTGCCGCTGCAGCTGCGTTCAACACATAATTTTGTGCAAGGTTGGAGTTTTTGATTTAACTATTTGTTTTTGTGATTGTGTGGAGGTGGCACAGCCAAAGCCATGTTAACATTACTGCTGTGAATGCAATACGCCAAAAAAGTGCACCAAAAACGCCAGGAGCTGCAGTAAAGGCAGCGTATCGGAAAAGAAAGCAACATAAGAAAGAAAAAACCGTAGCCCAAACAAACTACAGAGCTGCAATTGCATTCACAATGACACCATTTGATGATTTCGTATATTTAATAAATCACGTGCTGCTTGGCGAAGAGCCGGTAAGTAGCAACATCAGCAACACCAATAAGAACAATAATAAACCAACTAGAGCTGTAGCGTTGCCAGACAAATTCAAAGAGGACTTCTAATTGATTTTCATTCTTTGTGCTCATATTTAGACCATTGAGGATTTCATATTGCTTGTGGGCACATTGGTGGCCTTCATAGCTTTTATACTCTGGTGTTGCTTTCCCATACAGCCAAAGGTAGGTAAAAATATACCCAAACGCGCCTTCAAACACTGACACACAAACAAACACACACACTATTACACACACCTCACACACACGCACACGCTCACTCAAACATGGATGTATGTATGCATATGTATGTATGAATGTGAAGTGCCAACTACTAATTAGATATCCATTTTCGGTATTAGGAACCGGGACAGCACCGTCAGTTCACGTGTAAAATTATACAAAATCACATAAAGGCGTTCGATGCAGCTAGCAGAGTGGAGAATAACGGCACAGCAACGACATCGGCAGCGGCAGCTGCCAGCAGTAATGGAAACAATGGAAGTAACGGCACAGCCGGCGGCATCACAAATGGCGCTAGTGCTCACTACAATGGTGGCGGCAGCGGTAGTTACAGCAAAAACGGCACCGTGTCCATGCACAACTATTACGTTAAAAACGGCCATCACTGTTGCACCTAAGCAGGACGTAGAACTTAACCAGGCCCAAGGCACTGACCAAGTCACTTGATTTTTGTGTGCGTGTGGTGTTTTTTTTTTTTTTTGCGCTTTGTGTAGTTTGTAATATTTATATCGATTAACTTTCATTATTGTTCTATATACATGTCTGTATGTGTGTATATATATTTGTCATTTAGAAGATGTATTGTGCCAATTTGTAGTTCGAAGCGCGAAGCTGAAAGCTAATGTAAAGCGTTTTGAATTTTGTTCCACACCCTCACGTCCCGTTCCCGCTCCCCGCCCCCCGCACGCCAACCGCATAAGATTTGTATTGATTGTAAACGTGTAACTCGCAAGGAAATTTATTTATGTATTTGTAATTGCTCAGACTGATTTGTTCATGGTAGAAACCAATTGCATTTTATGCCAATTAACCATGACGGCTAAGGAAAAGACATGTGAAGAGAGAAATGTTGAACTTCTATATATATATGATAAATATATATGTATATGTATATGTATTGTATATGAATTTGCATTCGAATACCAAATGAAAAAAAAAAAAAGAAAACGAAAACAATGTAAGACATGACGGTAAACAAGGAAACCAAGCAAACTATTTATAAGTATTTATTTATGTATGATGTACGATGTACAAACAATGTATGATGTATGACAGAACGTAAACAAAAGCAAGAAACCAACACCAACAATAACTAATTGTTAAATATCAATATTACAACCGCTTGCAACACAACTCTGCCTCTGAGTCGTTAGCTTTTTTATGGAGCGTAGTGTAGGTGCCGCCACACAGTGGCGGCCATTCAATTAGCACCAACCAATCCATAGTGAAGCTGGCGACTGGCAGTAACTGTAATATATCTGTTTTTGACACGCAGTGTTTTCATTTTATGTTCCCATCACTTTCAACTCTCATTCAATATTTGTAATTTCGTTCCTCTCAGTGTACATACTTGAGATATATACATATACCCGCCTGTGTATAATATTTGTATGTTTTTGATCTCATTTGTCAACTTGTTTATGTGATGAAAACTTTTAAGAATTTCGCCAATCCGAAGGGTTATTAAACAAAAGAAACGAATAAGAAAAAATCCCCTCAAAGAATATTGTTTTTTTTTTTTTTTTTAATTTTATCAGCACAGGGGATACATGCACACTAATCAGTAAATCACACACAAACCACTCGAGCATTAACTTGAGTAGCTAGTTTTATTATTATTATTATTTTATTTTTCAATTTAAAATTTATTTTATAATTTTTGTTTCATTATTTGTTGCTATCTGAGCAAAATTGTTTAAAAATCACATTGGTTAGGTAAAGTAATAACAAACGGCATTAATGTGAGTGTGTGTGTGTGTGTCTAACTAACGTCTAACAATAGATGGAGTCTACACATTCTAGAATATCAAGAGTGATAATACCCTATGCATACAGCAGTTGTGTGTGTTAAGGAAAGTCTAGCCGATGATTGGCCATAAATATCGCAGGGCACTTACTTATAGCTTAGACATATATATAGTATCTATATAGCATTTGGTCTCTATCGAATCTAGCGCTTTTTTGGTACCAGTTCAAAATTTGTGACTATAAAATAGGGATATTTTTGTTTTTCTCTGTATATATAAATAGTGTACAACAGGATAAGTACGTAACAATGAATTATTTTTACCTAAATAGTAGACAGTCTTAAGGAGTACCTAAGCTAGTAAAGCACAAAAAAAAAAAAAAAATCTGTTATAATACAAGCGTCTATGTCTATATCTATACGTTCGTAAATAATTTTGTTTAGGCTGAAGTATCGAAAGTTCCTTCGTTGATCGTTTTTACTTGGGTGACAACTCTGACAACATTTAACCAGCCAATGTTCAGACAGCTTCAAAACATTCCAACTCCTCGTATTTACCGAAATCCAATTAGAATAGAGACAAAGCGAAATCGTATCCATCTAGCTCTGGTGCCAGCCAGAAGCTTGTGTGTATGCAACTCCAATTGGAACTGGAATGGGTATGTCTGCTGTTATTGTTGCCTTTGTTGTTGCTCTGACTAGCTGGTGCAGTCCAATGGGAAGAGCACATGCATCTCGATCAAAATCTGCAGCACTATAAATACTGTATAAACGGTAAATAGAGCGATGCCAACGCGCTTCGTTAGCCTATAGCCGCTGCAGCTGAGTACGATGAACAGAGCGATGGTGCACAATATCAGGATCAGAATATTATATTCGATGCCCTCAGTGCCCACCTGCTGTTTGATGCCGGTGCCATAGTTCATGCAGTTCTTCACAAACCAGGGCACGCCCAACGACAGCAAAATAGCTAGCGAATTGGCGCCGAGGGAATTCGAGACGCCAATGCCATTTTCACCTGCAAAGAAAACAAATTAGTTGCAGCTGTGGGCGAAAGTTCGTATTGTATTTGGTTACCATTTCGCAGCGAAATGAGGCTAGAAACTGCTTCGGGCATTGTGGAACCGGCGGCGAGGAATGTGAGGCCCATCACAATTGTGGGCACACGTATCGCAACACCAAATGCCGTTAACATCCAGACAATCAGGTAAGCATTGGCGCCAATGCAAATTATGCACATTATAAAGGATAACGGATAGAGGCGACGATGTCTGATTGGATGTGGAATGCAGACGCGCAGCACCAGCTTAATTGGGAACGTAAAGACCCACCAGAATTTCATGAAACCCGTCGCACTATGTGGATACGCAAAAATGCTTGCCGGCATTTGATCGTCTTCATCCTCGCCATTCCCTGTAAAGATAGAGATGAAAGGAGATGTTTAATTAGTTGCCCATCGATAGCAATCGCAATTTTCAGTTGGCATGTGAATTTAAATTCGATGTCCATCGATAGCAGTTTAAAACGTTATCTATCGATGATACATTTAAGTCTATCGATGATACCCTAAGAGCTCAGATGCAAATCAGAGATCTCTAACGGCGCGCATTTCAAAATGTGGTTTCAAAATTTTTGTATTTTGATTAAACTTACAATGTTTGGAGTGTGTCAAGTTGGCTGTAGATGACATGGATGAGGTATTCTCCGGAAAATTGATCACAAATAGACCATCGCCCGAAAGTGGGTCCTTCTTCAAAGGTAGTTGCGCCTTGGCGCTGTTCTCTGGCGGCTCTGTGAGATCTGTTTTAGGATAAAATGAACGATGTTAGTGAACCGATTGTACTTGGTAGTCAAAGTATACCAACCATAGCGTGTAGAGAAGCAGCAGTTCATACGATCTTCGATAAAGACACGTATGGCTGGCATAAACTTATTGTTGTTGAACGTAATCAAATAGTAGAGTAGCAGGAAACCCATCATGACGCAGGATTCAACAAAGCTTATGCTGCCGCCCCAAGCGAGAACCAGCAAAACGATCGTATTGAAGAGATAGATGACGCAATCCCGAGCTATGGGCCACCAATCCAATTGAACTGGCTGCAAATGCAAATCGAAAGTACAGTGAAAATTCCCATAGGCGTCATCTACTAGCTGCTTACCTTATTTATGGCCAAAGCTGCAAGGCCAGCCACGCCGAGCGTGTTGAACATCAGTGAGCCAATGATGGTGCCCAATCCCATGTCTGACTCCAATATCAGCGTGGATATCGTATTCGTAAAGAACTCCGGCATCGATGTCGCCGTGGCCATAAACGTCGCCGCCGCCACATCTTTCGACAGATGGAGATCCTCGCAAATGCACTCGACGGTGGGCAGAAAGTAATCGTTGCATATGATGGCCAGCAATATGAAGAAATAGGCTGCAGCAAAGACGTGTAACACTACCCAGCCCTGACGCAGCTCTTCCACTGTGGGTCGGTGGAGAAATATGTGGAAATTATATTAAATATTAGCATTGGTATATTTTTTTTTTGGGCAGAGCAGATAATGTTTCGATTAGGAAACAAATTTGGTCTCCAAGCAGCAACGTATCAAAATCGTCGATGATTGCGACTCTCACGATAGGCAAGATGGATGATACAATCTCCATATATGTATGTTCTAGGGTACACAGCATATAAACCACAGCACTCGATGGGCATATTGCAGAGATAAAGAAACTGTTGCTATTTATTACATGGTAAGCACAGTCATGGCTCTGAGTATGCGTATCTGTCATGTTCCAAGTATTGTAGTTTAATTAAAGGTTTTCCACGATAAGAAGCACGATTTGAAGAGAGTCAAATATATAGATATAGATATACCCATATACATATATATGTATACAAATACATATGTATGTATGTACGTTTACAGACAAGATACGAGTCGAGAGTCGCGTATTGAAAGTGCCGAAACGAAGTCGTACTGGAACTGAAACTACAACTGGTTCACGAACTGGACTCGATTCGCATTTGTCGTGTTACTCTAGTCGATATCCCAGAGTAAACACATTTGCCTTGATTGATTTATTGGCCCGTCGAACGGTGTCTCGCTTATCGGAGGCCTTAGCATTCGATTTAGCCCTGGCCCAGTGATAAGGCCTGCGCTCGGCCAGGAAGACCATTGTGGTGGTGCCACATGGCCAGCAAGTTCAAGTTTGTGAGATACTCCACTCCAATAACTGTATATATGCGATGTAGTGGAGTAGGGCAGAGTGAGACGTGAGAGAAAGCAGGAGAGATGGGCTGAAGTGAGATCAGGGATTTGTAGAAGAGAAGGAATGGATAGAGGGAAACAAAACGAGAGAGAGAGGGAGAGAGAGAAAGAGACGACTATTGAATTCCATTTCTCTAGCTGAGACATCAGAACTAAACATCCCTAGAGGGTAGAGAGCTAGCTTAACTATTTGGGGCTGGACTTGCTTACCTGTAAATATATCGGGGAACTCATCCAGCGGCGCATCTTCTACATCGCCAGGGCATGTGCCACGTGGCAATAGATCGTAGAGCAGCTGTTCATCCAAATACCTCAGCGATGTTTCCAAGAAACTCGTTTCATTATTCACTGTAAGAGAGAAAGGCGAAATATTTGAATAAATCAGAAATATTTATAAATATTCGTTAAGTTTCTCAGAATTGTCGATTGTGATGCGGCAAGATATATGGCTATAGTTGTATAGATATCTAGATATACATATATCTGTTACACTACAGATAACAGCTCAAAACTGTGATAAGATTGAAACTGCAGCCCTGAAAATCATAAATGCATTATAAAAAAACTAACAAACGAACTGAATGGCAATTCGCTCACAGGTATATACAGGACCTTTAGATACCCTATAAATAGGTTATCGAATTAATACATGCTAAAAAGTTTAGTTTCACTCTAGAATCGAATCTGAATGAGTGAAGTTTAGAGAAAGATCATTTTCTTACCCATAGTAAATTTCTAAACCTAAATCTCTTTCATGCATGTAAGAAAGATCAAGCGAGAATGGAAGACAAATCATAGCGCCTGTCTCGAGTAAATTTTATTACGAGCTTAGCGCTGCTAAAAAATCAAATAAAATGTGACCATGGAGGAGCAGCTACGATTTGTTGGAGCCACCCGCATAGGCAAATTATCATTTACTTCGAATACAAAAGTTTTCCACGAGTCGATCACGTTTTTTTCTTTTCGTAACTAAAAAGCTATTAGCTATTAGCCAAGTTCTAACTGCGCTCATTAACTGATTTTAATTGTTTCTCACGCAATAACAAAAAAATAAAATAAAAGAAAAGAAAAAAATTCCACAAATCGTGAAAAGATAAAGAATTATATAGCCCAGCAATTAGATGCCAGATGTCAGATGTTTTATGCTTGAAATAAATCGAACGAAACTGAACATCAAATTGAAATGACGAAGAAGAAGCAGAATTTGAAGTACATCGCATTATTATTATATGAATATTTCTCAATAAGTATATATGTACATATGTATTTATCTTTCTTGCTCTCTGATTAATTCTAATTTTATATAGCATTTGACTTGCCATCCAGAAATAATCTGTAGACTCATTACGCTAGGGCTTTGTTTTGTTTTCCTCTGGCATATCTTTTATTAGGCCTGATTAAGTGCATATGGTTGGTCATATTTTTGTCTTAACTAATGCCATATAACGATGTCTGTCATTATATATATATATGTATATGATATATGTTTACGTATATATCTTGTTATTATTCCACAGAAGTTTCTTACAATTAGCCGCACTGTCTGAGGGGCATTCGGCTCTTATCAGCAAAGTAAAGCAAAACAAAACTTTTACCCGCAATACAAAGTGATTCATCTGTCTAGCTTATACCCTGTACTAATATTTGTCTTATCGTAAAATGGATATCAAAAGTTGTGGTGGTCGTGAATTGCAATCGAGACGTTTCTTTACTGTCTCCCGACTAAAGTCTTTTCGAGCCATATAAATGAGTATAGTTATATATAGCCATTAAAGTCACTCAATAAAAGGGGGTATATCAGTTCGTAAAGCTCTGCGCTGGCCCAGGGATATCCAAAATGAGACAATATGCAGAAATGTTGAATACCTGAGAGGCATATGAGTATGCAAGGCATACTAAGAACAGCCTAGCAACTATTAAATATAGGGTATCTGGTTGATAAGTATGGTAGGTAAGTAAACCCATAGTATCAGAGTATCTCTCAGCCACCCATTGTGTTTACAGGGTAACTGAAAATCTGTAAATTTGGTGTACCATTTGAAAATTGTAGAGTCAGAGAAAAACTTTATGCAATAATAAATTTGTACTTTAAATTCACTTTACAGGATATCTACCAGTTGATTATCTCAGTATCGTATGTTTAAGTAAGCTAATACTAAATATTTGCATTACACAAAACATAATTAAATAAATCACTTTTTGTAGTATTTAATTAGAAAACCTTGCTGCATTCCTAGGGTATCTATCTACCATCAATTAAATATGCGGAATGTGCACTAGGTGAACTTTTCGCATTGAAATTCCTACGGCACGCCCGATACGCTCGGTCAGCGCATCGTTTATGCTTAGATTATTCGCTATTGTTTACAATATATTATATTATTCTATATGTATGTATATATACATATATATATATATGTATGTATATCGTCTGTATATATTGTTACGATCTGTGTGCAGTCTGAATTGCATGTCGCTTGCAGCTGGGCGCTAATGAAACAATGAGAGAGAACTACAAATGCCACAGCGGCAATCAAAACATAATTTTCTAATTAGACAAACTGAACACAGACAACGTTACACGAGGCACGACGTGTGGCACACCCTGTAATGAAAATGAAGCGTAATTGAACTGAGATTGCAATGGAAAAACATTAACTCAGTTTATGATAGCTCAGACTGATTTCAAGAATTTTGAATAAATAATATAGAACATGGTATGTACATATGTATGGAGGGTATAGGCCAGTGTCTATATAGAACATCCTAATAATACTAAGTAATGCTTGAAGCTTTGGCTGCGAGCAATAGTTGAAGAGCTATTACTGTATATTGCGTATACTGAGATATATTACCAGACATATTACGTATAGGTATACCTAGATCTATTACCAGACACTTTACGTCTATATAAAATATTACGCATACATAGATCTATTATTTTTTAATTCAAAATATTAAAAAACTTTTTCCTGTACCTAGATCTATTACCATAAAAATCCAGGCATCCTTAAGCTAGACATCATTTTAGAGTTAATAAGAATGCCTGAAAAACTCTTATTCTCGAACCCTTTATCCGGACTAATATGCCCTCTTGCATGCCTAGCAAATTGGCAATGAATGCAATGTGTGAATATGTAAGATTTCATTACGATTATTATTATACATACATGTACATTACATTGTACACATACAAGCATATATATGCGCTTACATATAAATATTTCTGAGAGCTGGCAGCATCTAAATAGACGTCTAAACAAGTTTATTGAACCTGTTGACAGGTGTCGAGGTGGCGTTTGCTTTGCTCTGGCTATGGCAATGGCAATCTAAGCAGAAGAGAAATACCCATTTGGTTGATGTATGAAAATCCCAGCATATCTCTTGAAAAAGTCGCGGGAATACCCCTAGCCCTAGCCCTAGCTGTAACGCTGAACTCTTTACAATATTTTGATCGTTCATCAGTTGAATTGTGCAATTGTAAATTGCATTTGGTTAACTTAATAAGAATTTTTGTTTAGTTTCATTTAATTGTTTATTTATTTAGTTGCGTTTTCTGCTTCTTCTTCTAAATATTGCTGTTTAATTGACAATTCGTTTAGCCGCTTGTATGCCGGGAGGCGGGTGGCTTTATGCAAATCAATTCATCGTTTCCCAAGCTATAAAAAAAAAAAAAAAACTAAATGCTGTTTACATCTTGTTAATTGTTATTAAAATAAACAAATGAGATTGATCCACACTGGCCAATGGAAATGAAATAGAATCGAACGATCTGACAACGTTTCGAATTGATTTCCATGTGGAATGTGACAAATTGAAGTGGAATTGAAGTACTTGATTTTGAATGAACAGCGATATAGGAATGAAGTGATATAAGAATGGGAATGACATCATGACTTTCTGTATACAAAAATGGAAGTTGGAATTAAAACACTTCAAATTAGATCTTGATTGATTCATGCAAATCTTATCACACACATGCCGTTGAATAAGACTGACATTGCATGGACATGGAACATTGGAATTGAAACACTATAATTTTTAAGTCAATAGATAAATTCATGAAGCTAACTGACTACAGTGCTGTGAAATTAAATAGGATGCCGGAATGGCAGCAAATATATATAGAAATTTGGAATTGGAACATTATGTAGATATTGAGAGTCAGGTCAAGTGCTGTGGTATGAAATATACTTAGTTATACAATGCTAAGAAATATAACTATTTACAGATATACATACATTTCAAATGGAATGATGGAACAGAAACACCATAAAGCGACAGTATGAGTGAAAGGGGAATTAACTAAAGTCAGAAAGTAAATAAAACGACAGTGCTAAATACTATAGGCACTTGCTATTTTCAAATGGAATGCTGGGAATGCTGGAATGACGAAGTTAGCCAATGGACAGCCTTCTAAACTTTGAGTATAAATACATAATGTTAGGTGAAATATACGATCCTAAATCATATAATAAATATCTCAAATTCATAATAATAATCTTAAATAAATTGGAAAACATTTCCAGCAAAGTTTCTCCAAAAAAAAAAAAAGAAGATAAATAAACTGAAATGAAATACGACACGGATATAAATCTATCAATAAGACAGAGTAATAGAAAATCGTATATATCTATATACTTATATCTAAAGGGCTATGGTTTTGTCGGACAGTGTAGCCATCAAAGGCGACGCCGTTGTCCCGCGATCTTTTGTTTGACTGTTTATTCGCCAAATACCGAGAGACACCGCGACGATGATATACATATATGTATGTATGTCAGCTGGCAACCGAAATACCATATAAAACAACAACAACAACACAATCAAGAATAACAATTACAAGAAGAACAATAATAGCATTACAATTACAACAATATACAAATAGTAAAATAACTGGGTAAATAAATAACACATAGATATGATACTATCAAATACCCTGTTACTTGGTATCTTTAGCAGCAGCAGCAGCTGCATCTGATTGTGAAGCTGTAGCTAGCTGATACGTCATGAATGTACAATATATTTGGTAGAGTTAAAATATCCCAGCTAAGTAGAATCGAAATCGGAATTCGGATTGGGAATTCGAAAATGGGAATAACCAACGGGCTTCCGAAGAATCCTATTCAAGTGCAAACTATTTATAGAGAGCCGGGATCAATGTCAGTGAATCAAGACAGCACGGGAATCACCCTGTCATATGTGCATAGTAGAGGTGCATTTACATCCACACTTATCTATAGACCATGCGATTGCTTATGCTGAAGTGGACCTGGCTAAAGTACAGAGAGCAAAAAAAAAAGAAAACAGAAAAATAAAAAACGCTTGTCATATGACGTCGGTGTTTATAGCGTGCGCGGGCATCTCTCGAATGTGTTTATGCAACAATTATGAATGGGTGGCAACGCCACGTAATAAAATCCCCAACCCTTGCGCAAAGCAATTAAGAATCCAGACAGAGTCATAGTAACTGCGTAATACTCGCCTGCAGATAACTTCAAGAAAGTTAATGAAAGTCGATCGAAGACTTTTATATCATATATTATAATTATATGTATCTGTAAGATCGACTATAATCTAGATACATTTGCCGATCTGCAAATCTTTAGATGAGCTCAACTAATATACTTAGTTCCTAGTTACTTGAGCGAGTATTACTAATCGATAATTGCAGCACGAGTGTTCTTAAGCGGTTTACGCTGCTCAAGTACTATATAAACTTCTAGTGAAAATCATAATATATACAAATGTACGTATATGTACATACATATATCTTTGTAAGCGCTCGATCCAATCTTGTTTATTGTACTTTTTTTTTTTTTGACAGCACGTTTCTTTTTCTCTGTCAGTCAGGTGACTTATTTTATGTGTGCAATTAGTCGTTCCTGGAACTAAGCAGATTCTTATGATATTTGGATAGATATTGTAAGTTTTTGGCATGCGGAGTTATTCTGTATAAATGATATGTAGATAGAGTATGGATAGACATAGATAGAGTATGGACAGACATGGATAGCTCGTTCTCTAATGAGTTAAGCTAGAAAACTTTTCTTCAAATTTAAGTAGAGAACAATCAATTCTGATCGATAGTGTCTCAGTATGCTATCTAGAAACTATATGAATCTCAACGCCTCATCTTATAAATTTGTTGCTTTCAGCTTTGATTTTGATACAATCAAGTGAACTTGATCTGTATATAGTCTATGTAAGAATACAGTCTATACATTTTTATTAATCTTTACTTCTGAGGGAATAAGCGTATATTATATTATACATATATTGATTTGGATTGCTCACAATGCAATCAATTTTAGTTGTTTCATATCTGATTTTCATGTATACACTTTGTCCTCTCCCCTATCTCTTTTAGTTTTATTAAATGCGTCCATCAATGAATGATGGACTCAAATATCAAAGGTCCAAATTCTTTAACCACCCACTGAGCTCTTAGCACTCATGCGAATTGCCAAAAAAAAAAAAAAAAAAAATTATATATACATATATATATATATATATAAATAAAACAGATTAGCTTTTATCAATTAAACAGGTGTCAGCTAATCGCATCGATCAAATGATTGACACTATTTATTTGGTACATTTATATCACATATGTGTTTATATAAATCAGCTCAGTGTTTTATTTCTTTATCAACTGATAGGTTACAGATGCTTCGTCAATGCTGCATTCAGCTGCAACAGTTCGCAGTTGAACTCCATATATGTATATGTATGTATATATAACAGTATTAAGATGTAGACAACCCTACATATACATATATATATATATATATATATATATATATATATATATATATATATATATATGTACATATATCGATGTATAGAAATGTATTTATGACTGTGCCAATCTTTCGATCTTAGCGAGCTGTTATCAACTTAGCCAGCTGATAGGCACCATCCACAAAGGGTTTTCCTGTGTGCTCGACAACAGCTGCACGCTTACCTCTTTTTCACTACTCGCTCACAAAGTGAAAAGAGTATATTAGACAAGGCAAGTCGTCGAGATCCATTCAATATATATTTATATAGCTATTATAAGGTGCCATTGAAATGCTCCCAATGTAATATACATATATACATATGTATATATATAATATTATATATAGATATAGCTGCGACAATTTGGATCTTGGGAAAGCGCATAAAACTATAGCTTGAACACGTTGAGATCTAGAAACTGAAAATTTACAAACTAAATTAATTAACAGCTCAGATGCCTTTGAGGATGAATATTAACAGTCGGTTACTCCCGGCATTGAAAGTTTTACTTGCTTTTTGTCTGTTTAATTCATAGATCTTACGTATCCGATTTTCGGATCTAATAGCTGTCCACCTAGGTGAAAAGGCAAGATAATGAAGATAGCGGCAAATATAGTAGTTGAGATCCATTCAATATCAAGAATGCTATTTGAATCGATTATTGCGAACCAGTCCAGCTGACAGACTCGCACATTTGCACTACTCAAGTGGCAATTTGTATATCAACAATAATATGTGCTAAATACACTTGTCAGTCACAACTTATCAGGCTCGAAGCTCAACAGAATAGTTAGGCGATCAATCAAAGTTTTTTAGACAATGGCGGAAAATGGGAGAGTTTTTTTCACTAGAGGGAATCACACAAAGAATATTATAAATGTTATTTAGAGCAAACTAAACAATTTATCTAACGTGATTTCAGCATCTGAAATTTCTTGGTATTGCTAACGTTAACCGCTAAGCGACAATTTTTGTGAGTGATAGGAATAGATAGATAATTTGGCATGGAGAAAAAATATGTTTGCCACTTAGTTGATAAATAGCACATACATTCGCTTTTCTATTGTATTTAATCACGTTTCATTGAAGGCGTAGGGGATTTCTGTGCAATTGCCGATTAAATTAAGAGTTTGTATTCTCTTTGAATTTTCGAAAATTAAAGAATTTGATCTATTTACTCACCTGTGGCTTGTGTATCCGCTATGCTGCTGGCAATTAGTATGAGAACGCCGAGCAAAAGGCGCGCGTTCATCAACATGATACGAACAGAAACAGTTAGGTAAAGCAAAAGCAAACAACTTTAACAAAAATAAAAACTTTGTTTTGATTTTTAGCCAAAAAAAAAAAAAAATGAATTGAAAGTTATTTACGATGGCAAATGAAAACAACCAGCGACACGTGCCACACGTGCGCCCCGAATTTATTAAATTTTCTTTGAAGTTTTTTCTTCGATTTGTTTTCTTTCGTTTTCTCGTTTTCTTTCTCTTGTTGGCTTCACTCACGGCGTATGCGCGACGCTCTTGAATTCGCTTGCATTGACGTTAACGTTAATGTTCGCGTTCCCGTTTACGTTTACGTTTCTTACGTTTGCTTGCGCGTTTTCGTTTTCGAATTTGAAACTTCGAATTTGTTGTTTGACGGGCGGAGTTGTATGCATTTAATTGTACTTCGATTTCTGTTTGCGGTGTTTTTCTTTTTCTTTTTGGCTTTTGATTTTATGCTTTTCTTTCTTGCTGCTGCTTCGCCCTCTTCTTGGTGTCTCTTGGCGCTGTCTCTTTACGCTGGCTGACGGCTGCGTCGACCGCTTGGCTTGAATTGTGGCGCACAACTAATTAAGTGCGACCAGCGCGCGGGCGTCTTAATAATAAACAGCTACGCCAGCGTCGCAGTCGCCGTCGCTGTTCGCGTCGACGTCAACGTTTCGACGCTGTTGAGCTTTGCTGCCAGCGCTAGCAGCTGTTTGAAGCAAAAGCCGTTATTGGTTATATTTTTGTGTTTTCTTGTTGTTGTTGTTGCTGCTGCTACTTGCTGCTGCTGCTGTTGTTGTTATTGTATTTTAAAGAGTTTATCTCTGTCTGGCGTGCAGTCAAGTCTTGAACACTTGACAACGTTTTCGTTTTCGTTTTCCGTTTTGCGTCCATCTGATACTCTAAAAACGCATTGAAAATGCCTAATCTGAGCATTTTAACTGTGGATATGCGCACGTGACAGATGGGCAGACTGTGAGTCTATAGCATACCTAAAGCATATTCATGATCATTTATGATCAATATCGATCTACCAAATTTTTATAACTATAAAATGTTGCTTTGAAAAATTGCTTATTTATTATATTTTACAATACACGCAACAAAAAACTTAAAATTTGTATCAATAGTCTATTATATTTTCGAAATATCTATTTATATATATATACATACATATACATATGTATGTAGATATTCAGTCAAATTTAGTCAGATTAAAAACGAACAACCGTTGAAAGTTTGGTTACGTTCGTATCGAAACTTAGGATATCTGCTTGTCGGCTACACATACATATGTACATACATACATACATAAATACATAGATCAAGCTTTTTTTTTCGATTTTCAATTATTTTTAATTCATTAATTTTGAATGATTTCGTGGAAATTGTATGTGATTTTGTGTGTAACTACTTCTTGGTATCAATTGGCGCATTATGCTGTTTATACTCTAAGCCGAAGTCACGGGTAGTACAGACTATCCTATCTACATTATACACAAGTTTTGTATGTACATACATATATAGAATCGCACATTTTAATATATATGAATCATACAATATACATAGATGTTCTTTCGGCCGCACAAAATCGATTTATAAAATTTCCCATCTTGACTATATGAAATATCGAAATGTCACTATTTATTTAATTATATGAAATATCCAAAAATTGGTATATATTGAATTGCATGAAATATGGCTAAGTCGATATAGTTAAGGTATTATACTCCATGGGCTTCTGAGAAATAATCGATGAAAGTCAGTGTAAATATCTTTGCTTAGTGTTCATTTAATTATTACTTATTTATGTATATAAAATTAGTGTGCATTTACAACGGAGTTATTGGATATCTAACTAGCAAGTGGATCTAAGTCTAGGGTACTCGCTAGTCGCACCATTTATAAAGCTCACTGTAGCACACACACGCAGACACATGTAGCATAGAGTGCAGAGCTTGTAACGCGCACTCATTAATATAGACGTTACCGTTTTGATAAGAGAGAAAAAAAAAACAACAACAACTAAAAAAAACAAAACAACAATCGCAATGCAATGTTTATCAATCTATTGCCGTCCAGCTCTCCAGCTCATTTGTGTGTGTGTTATGTGTGAGCTTGCATTTGTTATAATCAATTGAAAGACTTTGGGTATTTTTCACACTTAATTGGAAAGATCGTCTCTGAAGCTATTTATAGGATTCACGTGCGACATTTGATCATTGATCGCCGTTCCAAGTCTCTCGCTGATCGGCTAGCACATTCAAAAGTTTCACTTTCATAGATGTATGTATATACATATAAATATAATTAGCTCGACATGCATTTGGCATCCTAAAGAACAAAACCCATCGGTAGATCGCTAGCGATCTATCGAACAATTCTACATTAATTACTTTTTTGTATTGTACTTCCCTCTGCTTGGGGCTAGGTTCAAGATGTGCTCTTACCATACGTAATACTACTCGATACGAGCGCACTGAACATCGATCAAATGTGCTGCATCAGTGCTGATACTTAGCTTTCTATATATAGTTATATATCCGATTTGGCGCGGGGAGTTAACTTTATTTCCCTTAAATTACAAATTGGGGAAAATATAATAAGCCATTTGCAAAATCCCTCATTGACAAAAGAATGTTATCTCTACATGCATATATGAATATATTTGTATCTACATATATACATACACATATGTTTATATACCTAGCTTAGCTGGCTGACGCATACTTCTTCTTTTCTTTTCTGCTGTAGCTCAATAAGCATCAAGTATTTCTAAAGACAAATAATCATATATACTTTATATTGGATTTATTGTATACACACATGCATATAGATATTTTATTTTTATACCCTGCCCCGTTGAAAATGCGAAATCAGGGTATAATGGTTTTGTGAAAAGTATGTAACAGGCAGAAGGAGGCGTGGCAGACCTCATAAAGTATATATATTCTTGATCAGGGCGACGAGCTGAGTCGATATAGCCCTGTCCGTCTGTCCGTCCGTCCGTCCGTCCGTCCGTATGAACGCCTACTTCTCAGAAGATATAAGAGCTAGAGAGCTGAAGTATGTAGACTCGTGTATACCAAACGCAGTACAAGTTTATCATATTTTTTCGATAACTCATTCGATATCTTTTTTATCGAGGATAATCGATAGATTGATAATTTGTTTTTTCCGACTTATTTGAACACTATTAGACCTAGAGACTTCAGATTTACTGTGTATATACATTTGATGGATACACACATTTTGTAATTTACAGATTTTGGATACCACGCCCCCTTCGACCCCAATTTGTAAAAAACCTATATCAAGCACTAGAGACTAGTGCTTTGGAATGTACACACATTTACATATTATGATTATGATGGTACGTCTACAAACGAAATTATTCAACAAATAAATTCTCATAACATTGCCCATACCGCTGCGCAGCCCAAGCGCAGTCGCTGCTTACTGCGCAGTTAGCAGAGCGCGGGCCTATACGTGCGGGTGGATGCATGTGTATGTGTGTGTGCTTAAAAGAACTTCAGAATGATTGGACCATCAGCATGAAGGGTTCAGGGTATCTCCTAGTCGATGTAATGTATTTTATAATACTGTTATATACATATTTTCGCACTCAGTTTTTGTGCAATCTAAAATCATCGTTGCATTTTTTATACGCTTTAATTTGTTATTTATAATAATCACAGGTGTTGTTTGAATAGATTGTTCCTTGTACTTCCTGAATGATAGAAATCTATATACGTATGTATTAAATACAAAATAGGTTTCGACATACTCTGCTTTTCTTAATTTGGTTTTTATGAAAATTAATACTTAAACGTTTTTATCAAATCATATTGTATCATATCAGATTCTATCATATCATATATCATCTAGGAACTTTTGGCTCTATAAGGGTTCACTTGCATTCCATGTAGACCTCGCTTACTAAAATCCTGAAATCAAACTTGAGACAGTTTTGGGGGTTTTCACGGCGCAGCATGCGAGGAGTATTGCTTAAGGGTAAATACCCTATACGGTTCATATTTTCATTTGGAAAGTGTTTATTTTTATATATATTTCTTTTTATCATATCTGGAAGATTAGCGAACAATCAAATCAGGCAGGTTTGCAGCCCATTGATTAGCGTTGTACTTTTGTTTTCTATACAAGAGTCTTTCGATTTTCGATTGTTGCCTTCTTTCTCAATAGACGTCATACTTGTTGTGAGCCTACGGCATAGACGTCATTTCGCCCATAAACAAATCAGTGGCGTATTCGCTACCAAATTTTCCGTCATATATCATACAACGTATAAGCTCCCCCAAAGAGCTATAGAATAAAAATACAACAGGTATGTGGGCCTAAAATTCTGATAGACAGTTTAAGTGCCGGTCTTAGCTGCGGGTCTCTAAACTTTACTAGCTGTCTGGCTGCAAAGTATTTCCTATAGATATGTCCATCAAAACTATTCTATAATATTATTCAACACTGTTGTCCGCGTTTCTTTACACTCATAATATGGAGCTAGCTTTACTTTTACTCAATTTTGCTATACTAAGGCAGTTTTATCCTATACCTATTTGTCAATCAATTAGCCAGCTAATCGTTCAAATCATCAACCACGCAGTCAGCCTATCAATCGGTTAACAAATATATATAAACTACTTAAGTACTTAGCCAACCCTTAATCAGTCAATCAGTCATATTATATATCAATCTGTCAGTCGGTCAATCAGTTTTTGAATCAATATCTCAATCACTCAGTCAATCAGCTTGATCGCTCTGCCTAAGTATTAAGCTAGCTGATCAATCATCATCAGTCTATCAATCAACATAAACGACTGCAAGGTAGTCAATCGGCCAATCATCAATCTTACAGTTAATTATTCAGTTCAATCGGCTAATCATCAATCTTACATTTAATAATTTAGCTAGATTGAAGAAGCTATGGATTGATTTATCAATTACTTTATCACTCAACCAAGCAGTCAGTCAGTTAATCAATCATTCAAGTGCAATGCAATAGAATCTATGAGTCAGCCACACGTTGAGTCAATCGGACAGTCAGGAGAAACTAATAATAAACGAATAAGTCAATCTATCTATATCTATTCACGATGGTCTCATTGATATACCCCAATTTCGAATAACGAATTCGTTTAACACTGTAGCCTATATATTCAGTTAGATAGATGCGACTTAGGTACTCCAAAAATTTTATATTATTAGCTCAGGTAATTATAACCGTTCAGATTTATGCCAAGATTGATTTTTTTTATAATGAAAGGAAGCTAATTTATTGTTAATATTTAATCAGGGCCCCATTTGAAAAAAAAAGGCAGCACATAAAAGTAACGAGCACATTTATTGCCTACTTGCCTCAATCGATATTCCATCGATTAGAATTCCTACTTGACCATCCACCTACACAAATTTGGTTTGTCATTCTGACTCAAAGTCACATAATTTAGATTGATCTTAATTAAGCTGAATCAATTTTATTGCTTTTAGTATATATTTAAAGTATATACATACATACATATATGAATATATTCACATATAAGACCATATTTTAATCTTCAGTACCCTATCAGAGCAGGTATTACTTTAATTTGCCTTGCTTTTCTGAACGAGCCTTTTTGTTGATACCCTGTAATAGGAAATATGATTATAGAACGTAGTATATATATATGGTGTATATTTTTGGACAGATCTAGCCATATCCAAAGTCAGTTGATCAGGCAGATTCGATTCTAGTAGATGTTGAGATGGTCCTATAAACCTATACTTATGTGACATTCTAACTATACTGACTATACTAGATAAATATACATATATACAATAATACCCAGACAATCGTCTATAATTGGAAATTGAAAATCGACAATCGATAAATTTTAATCTATCTATTTATATATATGTATATCTCTTGTGGCGTATATAATTATTTCTCATATTACCCATTTCATATAGGGTGTTTGAAAGTGGAACCTTAGGTTGCTGCCAAGAAAACTTTTGGCTGTGTTGTTGCCTTATCGAGCTGAGAAAAACACTCAAATTTGACATTGTAAATGGGCTGCAATCGAGATTAGAGGACTTGACTTCAATCGGCACCCACACAAAATTCTCAACAAACTTTTATGGTCACGAGTTAGCCCAGAAAATAATGTTAATTATGGCTTATCGGTAGATTCGGCAGATCTAGTTGCCAGGTGCGTGCAGGTAGTCCAAGATATATCCCTTAAGTGTGTTAGGTATGATAAAATATAATACAGATATGATATACATAGATATGATACGGCCGAGAGTTGTGATAAAGTTGGGGTCTCTAAGATAGTCATAGATGGCGAAGGCAATTCTTAAAGAGCTCGCACTGCTTTGTGGTATCGAAAACGGAACCGTTCACATACTGACAGCTATATCTTTATATATACATATAATATATATACTTGGAGTATCTGTATCTATAACTGTTTTGGTTTTTAAATGTGCCTGCGAAAGTCTTATCAATAATATAAATTATAAACAGACACGCACACAGCTGCAGGCCTGCGCACTTATCTTCAGATTTATGTGTAGTATATATAGCATATACTTAGTGTTATAGTATATAAGTCTTCGACAATGACAATTCGAGTAGCTGTATTGATGTCATAACAGCGCCTCGAATTGACGTCATCGTTGCTTTGCGCGTGCCCCGCAGACAGCTGAACATTCTGATCTATATACCAGATAGATGCGTCAATCCAACTCTATAACAATATGGCGAACAGTTCGTCATGGATCGGATCGAGACAATTCAAATAATCTGAAAGCGGAGGAAAAGGAATATATCTATATACAACATATATGTATGTAAATGTATATATACAGTCGACTCTCGTTATTTCAAGCCTGCGATATTTCATTCATTCAAAGTTAACTCGAGTCGCCTACAGAATCTCTTTATTATTTCTAACCTTTAACATTTCAAACATTCGATAATTCGTAATATTTTAAAAGATATACTTTACATATACTATACATATATATTTCTCTATATATGTATACACTGCTGCTCTTAATATATTTTCATCCAAAAAATGCCTAAAAAATAAAGAAAGCAGTTTTTATAAAACCTCAGACCAGTAGTGTATACTTTTCTTTTCCCCCACACATTCATGATACATGATTTTGCACATATTTGACAACATTGAATTTGGAGTCCTACTTAGTATAGTATGAATAAGGCCCCGACTCGATGTCACAGGCAGGCTTCAATGTGAGTAGCTCCAGGGTGATAGCCGCGATAAGGAAGGCAATATAGCTGCACAAGCAAATCCAGCCAACGATTTTGCCCAAAACGAACTTGGCACCAAGCAAGCTGAAATAGGCGATTGCTCCAGTCCCGATCAGGATGCCAGTGGTAATGGCCAGACCATCTGAGTCGACGTGAATATTTTTCTTTTCGACCGCCACGGAAATTAGCCACGGCAAGCCCATGCAGATGAAGATGTCGAAAGTGTTCGATCCGATGGCATTGCACATTGCCATCGAGCCGTAGCCTAAACAAAAAAGAAAGAAAGGAATGAAAAGCAAGTAAGAACCATCTAGTCGGGAGCGCCCGAAAAATCAGATACCCTGTATTCTAAGCAGAGCTTCCCAAATAATTCGACGACAAGCAATTCGAACTAGACATTGAGACATTATAGAGAAGTGGAGCATTTATTTTTTCAGAGTTTCAGACTGTATTCAAATAGTTTTGAATCGTAAACGACATAAATCGTAAATCGATTCGGAAATCATGAGGCTAGAAGGGAGTTACCAAAAGATATGCGACTATTCGGACTGGATAAACTATTATATACTAGCTGCCCCAGCAAACGTTGCTTTGCCCTATCCATTAATTCCTCTACGTCTTCGTTCTTTTGCTGTTTCCGCTCATCTCGTGCCTCTTGCAATTTTGATGCACCTAACTGGATGCGGAAGAACTCCAGGAGCTCATTTAGAAAATGCCTGCAGCAGCAGAGAATGTTCCCATTGGATCGACTGCAACGATCTCTACCTGGCGCCCAGCTCAAAATTTGAGTGCCCCTCAGGCTTTGAGTGGAAGTCGCCCTATATAAAGGGCAGCAGCTGTGGAATTTATTCAGTCGTCCCGACTCGGAGGGGTCCGTCGTACGTGTAGGGCAATGCAGTTGTTTGTTAAAAAAAAAAAAAAAAAGAATTTAAGATTAAAAAATTTTCAATAAAAAAAAAATTTGAATAAATAATTTTAAATAAAAAAATAAAAATAAAAATAAAAAAAATAAAAATAAAAAAAAAATTAAAAAGAATTTAAGATTAAAAAATTTTCAATAAAAAAAAAAATTTTAATAAAAAAAATTTTAAATAAAAAAATAAAAATAAAAAAAATAAAAAAAAATTAAATAAAAAAAAATAAATAAAAAAAATTAAATAAAAAAAATAAATTAAAAAAAAAATAAATAAAAAAATAAATAAATATAAAAATAAATAAAATAAAAAAATAAATAAAACAAACAAAAAAATAATAATAAAAAAAAAATTGCTCTGCACGTACGACTGACCCCACCGGGTCTGGACGACTGAATAAATTCCATAGCTTCTGCCCTTTATATAGGGCGACTTCCACTCAAATTTTGAGCAGGGCGCCAGATAGAGCAATGGGAACATTCTCTGCTGCTGCAGGCATTTTCTAAATGATCTCCTGGAGTTCTTCTGCATCCCTTGCTCTTCTTAGACAGACGGACAGAGAGACAGGCAGTTAAATATATACATATATATTATTTTTCAATTTTTTTTTTATCAAATGTGTTTTTTTTATGATTAGTCAGGTTCGCCTGCGGCTGTGCCGTAGACTGACTGACTACATTTGTTTATTTACTTCTATACTATTGTATAGCATGAGAGCAGGACCGAAAACTGTCACTGATCAAGCCTACTGGGTATCAATGAAAACTTGAACCTTTAGGGATAAAACCGCGTTTTTCAAGTAATAAAGTAATAAAGAAAGAAACACGTACCTTTTCGGACGACAATGAATGAGGATACCCCTTCGGGTATACTGGTACCGAATGCCAGAATGGTGAGTCCCATGATCGAGTCAGGCACTCCGATATTGTGGCCAACGATGGTGAGGGACCAGGTGACAAGATACGACAAAACGCTAATCCAGGCAATGGCCATTAACAAGGTGAGAATGTATATCGATCGCGCACTGGGCGTTGTTACCGCCAGCAATACCATAGCTGGATATTTGATGCAAAACCAGACCTTGTGATAGGTCTTATCCTCTTTCTTTGGGAAGCCACAAACGACTTCCTTGAACGATTTCAATGGATCTTCCTCACGAGTCATGGGATTCTCAGTAAGTGTATCCTTCTCCACATCCACTTCTGTGAATTCATTTAACTAATATTAGAATTGAAAATATTATATGTATATAATGTCTATTCCACAAGATATTTACTTCGACATATACTTTGGATCTTCCGATCAAATATCAATTCAATCAAATATACAAAGTACATACAAAACAAGATAATGGCCTCGTGGAGTTCAACTATACTATCGAATAATACTCCAAATAGCATGCATATTGTTAGTAAATACCAGCAGCAATCTCTTGTTATTGGCCACCAATCCAATTGCGTGTGCTGCGAGAAAGAGTGAGAGAGAAGAAGAGAGCGAGAGGAACATGAATGGTACGGAGAAAAATAGTGTTGAGTAGCGAGCAGGAAACGTTTTTTATAAATTGAGGGCGAAGGGGCGTGGTATCCAAAATCTGTAAATTACAAAATGTGTGTGTCCATCAAATGTATATACACAGTAAATCTGAAGTCTCTAGGTCTAATAGTGTTCAAATAAGACTGAAAAAACAATATCAATTTATCGATTATCCTCGATAAAAAAGATATCGAATGAGTTATCGAAAAAATATGATTGCGTATGGTATACACGATGCATACAAAATTTCAGCTCTCTAGCTCTTATAACTTCTGAGATCGACGCACTCGGACGGAGGACGGACAGACGGACAGGGCTATATCGACTCAGCTCATCGTCCTGATCAAGAATATATATTCTTTATGGGGTCTGCGATGATTCCTTCTGCCTGTTACATACTTTTCACAAAACCATTATACCCTGATTTCCCATTTTCAATGGGTTCGGGGTATAACAAAAAGGGAAAGAAAGAGAGAACGACTCAGATGGAGAGATATATACAGAGAGAGAGAGAGAGAGAGAGAAAGATATATATATATATATATGTATACAGAAAAAGAGAGAGAGGGAGAGAGAGAGAAAAATTTACAGAGTGATAGAGAGAAGGAGAACGATAGAATGAGAGAGACAGAGAATAAGAGGAAGAGATCCTGATCTGTGTATGCCCTGTTAGAACTTACCACACCCGAAAACACGCCACACAGAGCTGCAATGGCAAGAACATTGAAGACGGAAGAGCCAAGAATGGTTCCAATGCCGATGTCGCCCTTGGCGATGAACGTGGCCACGAGGCACACAAAGAGCTCTGGTGCCGAGGTGGCAGCTGCCATGAATGTGGCGCCCGCGACATCATAGGTCATCTTTAGAGCTAAATGGACGAATGAAGAGAAGGTAATGCATTCATAATAGGCATAGATTGAATCCGATTGGCGAATACCTACTGTAGCACAGACGTTCAATGGATGGGACCAGATAGGTTTCGCAGAGAACAGCCAAGGTTATAAAAATATATATGCTAATCAAGAGGCACGCTACCGTGTAACCGACTGACTTCTTGCGCATTACGTTGGGGAACTCAATTATCGAAGGCAACGTACAGTTCGGGGTGTCGTTTGTGGGCGATGAGAAATAAACTGCTCAGATATTAGCATAGCATAGCTCGATCTATTTTAGAGCGTCGATCAGCTCGCTTACCATAATCGTCGATAAGGTCTTTGCCTAATATAAAGCTTTCCTGGGCTAATATAGTCATTGAGTTGACTTCTTCTGAGATTCGTATATACAAAAAAATTATAACAGCCAACTACAAATACAAGAACAAAATGAATATTCATTCTCTCAGTACTGTTATTTTGACTACTTTGCTGAGTTATTCAAATGTAACTAGATCTACGATACGAGACTAACAAATAAATTATCGAAAGATATGAAGTATTTAGTATATATGTACATATGTATAATGGTTCTCCGTATACATATGTATGATATGCAATCTATATTCCTGAAAAGAAACTACAAATCAAATTTGGTCTATAGGACTAGTTCCAAAATATCGGAACTAATCCTATACATTTGGCTACAAATCGATTTTGATCCATAATAATTTGGAGTTGGGGAATATTACTTACGTACGTAAGTACGTATGTAAGAGTCTAGCTTAAAATCGATTTATATGATGAGGAAGCAGATTTCATATGAAATACTTTGAATTTGAATATCTCGGAGCTTACTATCTCGGAGCGACTAATTATCCTGTTGAAACCCGTTGTTTGTTATTGATAATAGGAAAATGTAGAAATACCTTTACAAACATCATTATAATATATATATTTTCTATAAATACTATACTATATACTATATATTGTATATAGTACATGAAAAAGAAGAAAATACTTGAAATCGTATTCTTTTGTTAAATCTCATATATTAATCATATAAATACATTATGGAATTTGTTTTGCTTTTTTGTTTTTTTTTTTTTTTGGTTTTGGTTTTGGTTTTGTTCTCATTTCATGTCACTTTGGGGCAAGAGTTTCCTCTACTTTAATAATAATAATAATAAAAAAAAAAAAACGTATTACAATAACAGCATAACGTAGTAGCATAAAGGTAACTCAACTATCAAGGTAGATAGAAATAGAACAGGAAATACATATTAATTAATTAATTAAAACGACTGCACGGTCATCTCCAGTTCCAGCTCCAAATTGCAGTACTAGTTCCAGCTACAGCTCCGGCTTTAGCTCCAGCTTCCACACCAACTCCAACGTCTCCAACTCCGACGCCGACTCCAACTCCAACTCCAACTCCGGCTCCAACTTCAACTCCAGCTCATGAACGTCCGCATGTTGGCAGATTGACGCGAAAGAACACATTGAGCTCGATGAGCGAGGCAAATACCATGAATACCAAATAGATGACCAGGCACGCGATGCCCACCTTCGTGTCCAGCTTGAACTTGTTCATCGAGAAGGTCAGATAGAGCAGAAAGAGCGTCGAGAGCAGTGTGATGGCCGAGTATTCAAGGCCCGCGGAGTTGATGGCCACGTAATTCTGGCCGGGCTGTATCGGAAAGAAGACCGCCTTGATCAGCCAGGGCACGCCCAGGCACAGCAATATATCGAATGTGTTCGAGCCAATCGAATTGCAAATTCCCATCGATCCATGACCTGCAATGACAACCGAATCCAACAAGAATATTCCACATACAACACATCAGCATCTCAAAACTCAACCTTGGCCCTATTCTCGGGCCGTCTTTCCAACTCTATGCAGTTAGCCGCAACACTCACCGCGCTTGGCCACAATCACGCTGGACACCGCCTCGGGTACACTGGTGCCGGCTGCCAGGAACGTAATGCCCATCACCGAATCGGGTATCTTAAGTGTATCGCCTGATGAGGGATAGACAAGAGTAAAAGCCAATCAAATGAGCAATGACTATGATAATAATACTATTACTAATACTAATACTACTCTTACTTCTAAAATATCGTAAACTAGTATAATCGGCCGTGTTTTGAAACTTCTGACTGACCTCAAATGTCGAGGGAGCCACTAAAAGAATATTAAGACTCCTAATGAAAGCAATTAGAATTTGAAATGAGGAGGAGAGTGATCAGTGGGCCGGAGACAGCAGTAATACCTACTGAAGCTTATTGCTATAGAAAGATATGGAATCTTCAACACATTGGAGATACGAGAGCTATAAGGTATGGGAAGGGCAGAGCAAAAAGATCGGGCATAACCCTAATATAGAGGTGGACTGGAACTGGAAAACGGATGCAGAATTCCTTATACCAAAGCTCCTATTCAAATTGTAAGCTGCATATGAAACCAAATGATATAGTACACCCCAGAAACACGCAAGACCTTAATGTCATGAAGAACAAAAACTATTTCCAAACTGAAGCCATGTTGTGTTATCTATTGTCCGTTCGTCTGTCCTTCCGTCTGTAATTCTATCTGTCCATCAGACCGCATATCTGTATGTATATCTAAAACAGATATGCCTAAAGAATATCAAATTCTAATATAGGGAAATCCTCTTATCCTTTAAACTAGGTTTATGCCATGAGCTGCATGATTTCACATTAAACGCTTTTGTAGCTACGTTTATGAATCAGGTCATGCCATAATGTCGATGATCCACTCACCAATTATGGTTATCATCCACGCAACGAAGTACGATAGGGATCCAATCCAGACAATACACATGATAAACGTAAGCGGAAAGATTTTATTGTTCTTGGCCTTTTTGCAATCGGGTATCGCGATGCGGAAGAGCAGGTGTATCGGCCAGATAATGATCCAGGTGAACTGGGCAAAGCAGCTGGTGCCCTTCGGGTATGTCAGCAGCGAGTAACCCTCCTGCTCGGGCTCCTCGACGGCAGCTGCTGCCGCCGCAACAACTGCCAATTGTGCCTCGGCATCCGCATTGTCCAGAATAGCTACGGGTGCAAGGGCAGCGCCAGTTCCAGCTCCAGCTGCCCCGACTCCGGCTGCGGCTCCAACTGCAGCGCCAGCCGCTGCAGCTGCACCGCCAGCTCCTGGAACAGCACCAGACCCAGCTCCAGCTGCAGCTGCTGTGCCGCTGCTGACCTTGGCCTGATCGTTGTTAAGGCCGCCATTCAGCTGAATGCTGGCCATGTTATGGCAAATGCGATTCTCCACGAGCTCTGCGAAATGCCAAACAAGATTCATTTAGCCCTGGGCTCCCCAATATGCTACATTGTAGGGTATTTGTTTGTTTATTTGTGTATGCTGTACCTGGTTCCTTCTCATTGCTGTTCTTTGTGTGTATGCTGCAGTTGGAGGAGCGGCTGCGCGAACGCGCCTGCTTAACGCCACCTGTGTGTGAGAGTTGGTACTTCTGTTATGTATTTCTTGAGTGTGTGAGTGTGTGTGTATAGGTGTGTGTGGGTGTGTGCAGGTTGTATATTACTGTACTTTCTTCTATCTCTCTCTGTCTCAGACTCTCTCTCTCTCTCTCTCTCTCTCTCTCGCTCTCTGTTGTGATATAACTTCCAATTAGTCCTCTTTGGCTCTTGTCAAATATTATAATAATATTCAAATCTCTGGCTCATCTGCTTTATATCACTATATCATTAATATGTTATTCACTTCCATGGAAGTCTATATTCCATGGAAGTCTATGCTCCTGTACATATCAAAGTTAGATGTCGTTATTTGAGTTGTACTTCAATTTTCATTATAGCTACTTTATATTTAATCTGCCTTTGCTTTCAGCCAATCAAACTTACAAATCTTTAGTTGACATCCAATTCGTTCTGTATATACATAAGTTCGAATCAATTGTTATTGCCAAGTTTAACTCATTCAGCTGAATGTCAATTAAACGCATGCTAGGAGCCTAATCTGAGATACATATAGCTGATCATATCGTTGACTTCCCTTGTCTATGTTAATATAGAATACATATAGAATACAGTTGTAGCCAAAAGCTCATGTCAAACTTCTCACTGTTCAAAGAGGCCATTTGACAAGAAGTTAATGTTGGCTTTGATACAAACTCCTGTCAATTGCTCAATCAATTCATACAATCCATACTTCAAGCTGCCTTCGTAACTGTAACTAGCTGACATGCAGCTTAAATTGGCTTACGTAATAGCTCACATCATTATCCACAAAATATATCTTGCTCACATTAAAATCTATACATTTAATCCTGAGACCTAAGCTCTAGTTTAGATGATAAACAGAGTTTGTAATGCTTCTCGTAATGCCCTGGTGTTTGCTTTCAGTGTACAGTGTATGTGTCTCTGGTGCTCGTTGCTGGACTCACCTTTGGCGCACTTTTGAAAGGATTTATCGAAATACATGACTGCCAAATAGACCGCATAGAGCGATACCAGAATCAATGCTTCATACCATTCGACACGCTCATCGTGCATCACGCAGATGAGAATGGCGACCGTAATGCCATAGGCGATGCTATCTCTCGTTAGAGGCCACCAATCCAGCGGTATAGTCTGTTGAAATCGTAGAGCATGTTAGGCACAAGGATATTCATTTCATTGGAACCTGGGAGTCTTACCATGCCAGCACCGATGCCGCAACAGGCGGCCACAGCGAGTATGTTGAATACCGCGGAGCCCACAATGGTGCCCACTCCGATGTCGCCCTCCGTGATAAATGTGCCTATCACATTGACAAAGAGCTCTGGCGCTGATGTGGCCGCTGCCATAAACGTGGCGCCCGCCACATCATTGGACATATTGAGTGCTGAAGGCGATAGGCAGATTTAGATATGGAGTTGAGAGAGCTGCAGTTGCTTGAGTCTTACCTGCACATATTTTCTCAACAGCTGGCACAAAGTACTCATCACATACTACTGCTAATGCTACAAATAAATATAAACTGGCTATAACATGAAGTACAACAGCACCGGACTGTCTTTGCGCCTCCGTGAATAGATCTCTGGGGAAATCATCAATGGCGGGCTGAGTGCAATTAATATCTGTGAAGAGATCAAGCCGAAAGCACAATCAGATTATGGATGCTTGGAAAGCTTTATTACATTATCCATTACTCATTAGTCATAGTCATTGTTCATTACTGTTCAGTCATAGCTCATTATTAATTATTCACAATTTATTATTCTTTTTTCATGATTCCATATTGTTATTCATTATTGATTATTTTCTATTCTTTAGTCATTATGCATTATTAATTATGCAGTTTTTTGTCTATTGTTGATTATACGCTGCTCAATATTAATGTCCTAGTTGTTCATTCAGTATCATTCACTGTTCATCGATATTTCGTTGTTATAATCATCAATCAATTTATTCATTTTTCAATATTCATTCTTCATTATTCATTCTACATTTTTCTTTATTCATTATTTATTATCAATTATTTATCATTCATTATTCATTATTATCATCATTCTCATTATCATTCTCATCATCATTCATTATCCATTATTTATTGATTCGCCATCTACAACTTCACATTTATCTTCGCTCTCCACTTATAACTTGAAATATATTGCCTACTTTTGAGCGCTCCATTTTATAATAAAATTATTGATATCTCCGAAACTCGTATTATTCTTTGTAATACACAATCGACACACAAACAAAAAAACAAAAAAAAAAAAAAAAAAAACAAAAAATAAAACAAACAAAACAAAAATCAATAAATCATCAGACGGTCAACAATTATTGATGATAATACGAAATTGATAGAGTTCTTGTTTACAAATGGGTGTTAAGAGCATTACGTGCGAATAAGAATAATCGCTTGTTTAATTAATGTTAAGTCTATTCAATTTCTTGCTCGTTTAACACACAGAGTTCACAGATCTTTAGGCATCAATTAAGAGATCAACGTTTGTGTAGAGTTCGTAGTATTTATAGATGATGTTAATAAATAATCGCAATGCGCACATTTCATGTTTACGTTTGTCACTTTAATTATTTCGATTTTTCGTGCTGTTTTCGAGCATATATTGTATATGTCTCTTTTTATTTTTGTATTTTTTTAGTCACAATTTCTCGCTTCTTGCTCTCAAGCGCCGATAAAGAACTAAAACGGCAAAGCAGCAAGAACAACCAAAAGACTCTGTCCACAGAGAGATCCCATCTAAGGAATCGACAACAATCAACACTCATAATAAAAAAGAAAAAACCAACAAGTGCGAGTCCAATCGACTACGTAATACTCGCTCATGGAACAGTCATATTGCTTAGAATATTTAAGGTATTTTCAATTTACCTATAACACTATGCGATATATAGATATATATCACATATATAATATTCATCTAAGGAAAAGTATATTTATTAAGAGAAAGAGAGAGAGAGAGATATTTTCATTACTGGAGTATATGGAGCGTATAGGAGAGTATACACACACACATAAACGTAAACAAGATATAGAAAGGAGAAAGCTATCATATAGGCAAGATATTAGGTATTTTTATACATCTATATTTTAGCAATATCAAGATAAATGAAATTTCTAAATTTAATAGCAATTTATAATTCCAGCAATCGCAGCAAATATACTCGCTTGAGATTCCATCAGCATGAGCATAAGACTAGAGCCGAAGTGCTGAGTGCTTGATTCGTGTATGATTCGGATAGCGATATCAATTTCGCGTAGCCGACTTCACTTGATTATCGATCAACTGAGCTGAGTTTCAGCTGAGTTGGCTTGAGTTGAGTTCCGTTGGATCGGTGGATAGTCTATTATATAGCACTATCTAGCAACGGAAACAATAAATACGAGAAGCGCTTTGATCTCTCGATATCAACAAATTGAATAATAAAAAGCGACGCACGTCGGCGTTCTAGTAAAACACACAAACAACGACAAATACGAGAAATAAAGCACAAATAAAAAAACAAAAACAAAACAAAAAAAAACAAAACTTGACCGATAAATTACAACAAATTAGAAAACACTAACAACATTTGGGGCATTACTTAAATGAGATCGTAACTCATACCCGTAGTAGGTACGTAAACAATTCTCTTTCTATCATATTTACGCTATTTAGCGCATGGATAAATATATGTTGATAAAAATCTAACATTTAGTTGAATAGGGGCGTGAAAAATGGAAGAATTCATTTTCCGGTATCTCAGAAACCAATGTTTTGAGATGTTCCAATAAAATGTACGCTAAGTATGTTAGAAGTGATCAAACAATATTACAATATATTAAATACAATATATTAAAACTTTAATCAATTATAGAAAATATACAATGAAAAATTGTAAAATAAATCTATTAAAAAAAAAAAACAACTAATTATATTTAAATATATAAATTCATTTATATATTAAAATTTATAAATATACATATATATAAAGTACAAAATATATAAAAAATAATATAAGCAAATTCTTTTTGAAAATTTGAAAATTTATTTTAAAATGTTTTAAAATTATTTAACAATTAAACAATATAAAACATTAACAATATAAAACATTAGCTGCTGAAAATCTCTAAAATTAGTTTTAAGGATAGTAAAATTTTAATTTAAAATAAGATCAAAAGAGTTAAGAAATTTTGTATCTATATAATATACATTTTTATATTATTATATATGTATTAATATATATTTTTTGGATACCCTTCTAAGATATCTATACATAGATACTTTGAGTATATTTGTAAAATTTTTATTTTTCTTTTCATTTGTAGGGCAATTTGCATAAATTTCGATAAACAATTGAAAACAATTTTTGTACGTAACGTCGGGCAACAGCTCAATAATACTTCTATGCACACAAACAAGTATACATACACATATGCAATACTAAGAGACAACAACACAAAACAAGAAGAAGCCAAGAACAACAACATTGAAATTTACTAAGCTATATAAGATTCCAACAATCTGTGACGGCGTCAGCCTAAATGACATTTGCTGCAGATCCAGAGTATTACTGTTTCCTCTGCTTCTTCTTCTTATTCTTGTAGCTAGTTTTTCAGTGTCTGTCCGTCTATCTTAGGGGTCAATTAAGCCCGAACGAATTTTGTAACCGACGCGTCGGCCCGCATAATGCAATAATATTTAATCAGCATTTACAGCAAAGATATGTTGTCACCGGCTGGCGTCGCCTTGGGTTAATGATAATCAATTTAACATGGATAACAATCAGCGAAATATTCAATCACAGTTAATTAAGTTCACACTAATTGAATAACGGCACATTAGCACCACTGAATACGAACCAGGACAAACAATCGAACCCTATAGAACGCCTAAAATTCGAACCCTAAGAGTATAGAGTATAGAGTATAGAGTATAGAGTATAGAGTATAGAGTATAGAGTATAGAGTATAGAGTATAGAGTATAGAGTATAGAGTATAGAGTATAGAGTATAGAGTATAGAGTATAGAGTATAGAGTATAGAGTATAGAGTATAGAGTATAGAGTATAGAGTATAGAGTATAGAGTATAGAGTATAGAGTATAGAGTATAGAGTATAGAGTATAGAGTATAGAGTATAGAGTATAGAGTATAGAGTATAGAGTATAGAGTATAGAGTATAGAGTATAGAGTATAGAGTATAGAGTATAGAGTATAGAGTATAGAGTATAGAGTATAGAGTATAGAGTATAGAGTATAGAGTATAGAGTATAGAGTATAGAGTATAGAGTATAGAGTATAGAGTATAGAGTATAGAGTATAGAGTATAGAGTATAGAGTATAGAGTATAGAGTATAGAGTATAGAGTATAGAGTATAGAGTATAGAGTATAGAGTATAGAGTATAGAGTATAGAGTATAGAGTATAGAGTATAGAGTATAGAGTATAGAGTACACTGGCCGCAACTTAATGTATATATTACGTATACACCTCGTTGGGGCAATCGCTCATTGTTTTACAAGAAAAACAGAAAAATATTTCGCCAAACACAAAGTCCATTCATATATCAAAATATGCATATATACATATTGTGTGTACAAAGATAGAAAGAGAGACAGAAAGAGAGGCAGAAAGAGAGAGGGAGACGAATATACATTTAAGCTTATATTAGATATTTTGTGCATAAATAAGCAAAATCAGAGCCAACAATGCGTTTTAATATGACTTTTGTATATCGTTTAAGTTAAGTTTGAGAGCACCCAACTCATCTCATACCATCGCATCGCGTCGCTCGGTATCTCTAAATAAATGTGCCTCGCTCCTGTCCATTTGTATCTGTATATGCATATTATCTAAGAAACTGTATTTGTATATGTATCTGTATCTGTATATGCATATTATCTAAGAAACTGTATTTGTATTTGTATCTGTATCTGTATCTGTATCTGTATCTGTATCTGTATCTGTATCTGTATCTGTATCTGTATCTGTATCTGTATCTGTATCTGTATCTGTATCTGTATCTGTATCTGTATCTGTATCTGTATCTGTATCTGTATCTGTATCTGTATCTGTATCTGTATCTGTATCTGTATCTGTATCTGTATCTGTATCTGTATCTGTATCTGTATCTGTATCTGTATCTGTATCTGTATCTGTATCTGTATCTGTATCTGTATCTGTATCTGTATCTGTATCTGTATCTGTATCTGTATCTGTATCTGTATCTGTATCTGTATCTGTATCTGTATCTGTATCTGTATCTGTATCTGTATCTGTATCTGTATCTGTATCTGTATCTGTATCTGTATCTGTATCTGTATCTGTATCTGTATCTGTATCTGTATCTGTATCTGTATCTGTATCTGTATCTGTATCTGTATCTGTATCTGTATCTGTATCTGTATCTGTATCTGTATCTGTATCTGTATCTGTATCTGTATCTGTATCTGTATCTGTATCTGTATCTGTATCTGTATCTGTATCTGTATCTGTATCTGTATCTGTATCTGTATCTGTATCTGTATCTGTATCTGTATCTGTATCTGTATCTGTATCTGTATCTGTATCTGTATCTGTATCTGTATCTGTATCTGTATCTGTATCTGTATCTGTATCTGTATCTGTATCTGTATCTGTATCTGTATCTGTATCTGTATCTGTATCTGTATCTGTATCTGTATCTGTATCTGTATCTGTATCTGTATCTGTATCTGTATCTGTATCTGTATCTGTATCTGTATCTGTATCTGTATCTGTATCTGTATCTGTATCTGTATCTGTATCTGTATCTGTATCTGTATCTGTATCTGTATCTGTATCTGTATCTGTATCTGTATCTGTATCTGTATCTGTATCTGTATCTGTATCTGTATCTGTATCTGTATCTGTATCTGTATCTGTATCTGTATCTGTATCTGTATCTGTATCTGTATCTGTATCTGTATCTGTATCTGTATCTGTATCTGTATCTGTATCTGTATCTGTATCTGTATCTGTATCTGTTAGGTTATGTTCATTAAGAAAACAACCGGCTGGCTTCTGAGGCTTTTCGCGACCCGCTAAGCAATGAGACATGACATTTGCAGTTGCGTGTAATTCGAATACATTTTTTCATTTAGTTTTAGGTCGGCTTATTTTGTTGTTTATTTTTATGCAACGCTTCAATGCGTTCGAACAATAAACCTATATAAAAAAAAATACAAAAATAAACAATTTGCTGCTGTTTGTACAAATTTAATTTTTTGATTTGATTTGAACTGCGATTGATTCTGATTAACTTCAAAAATTATGCATAGAAAACTCTTAAGCTCCATTTCAATTAGCTAACATTGGAAAAATTAAAAATTAATTGAAATTAAAAAGAAATTTTTTTTTTAATATATGAAAAAAATAAATAAATAAAAACAATTTTTGTTTCAGTTTTGAGTGCTTTCGGACTCGCTTAATGCGTATGATTAATCGCATTGCGCATACGCCGCATTATACGTTCGCCACATACAAATGAAGTCATCTATAAAAATTAAGTTTTCCGCAACAGCAACAACGACAACAACAAAAAGTAAAAAGAAAACTATACAATAGTCACGGCAGCAACAACAAAAACAGTCTTTTGATTTAGTTCTAAATTTTTTTTTGCCTTTTTGTTGGTATTTTTTTGTGCATAGTAAATGTCATTAAGTTTCACTTAATGAGCCAATTTAGACAATTGATCCATATGCTTTAGTTTACGCGAGACACATACACATGTACACACACACACACACATGTACACATATATATGTATATATGTATATATACATATATAAATTTATATTATAAATAGATTATATGCGCTAGTATGTGTGTGTGTTCAAGCTAACATATGTAACTGTATGTGTGTGTATATAGATGAAGAAACGGCAAAAAACGCGCCGACAAATGTGCAGAAAAAATCCATTTCTAAGCGACGACGACGAACATTTTGAATTACATTATAGTTATACCTATAGCGGTTATATACATACATATACATATGTAATATACTACATATAATTATATATGCATATATACATATGTACATATAAATATACATATACATATATATATATATATATATATATATATATATATATATATATATATATATATATATATATATATATATATATATATATATATATATATATATATATATATATATATATATATATATATTTATATGTATATGTATATGTATGTATGTAATCTATATGTATGACGTCACTGCACACACACACGCACACTAAATCAACACTAATTGCTTAATTCATTTTGATTTTTGCCGCATAACAAAAAGGACAAAAAAATTCAGACACATACATACATATGTATGTATTATTAGCACTAAAATTTCTATTATTTGCTTATGGATGCATCCCATTTAATGATTATTTGGGGATTTATTTATATTTTCATATTTTTTTATTTATTTAACACTTATTTTTATTACATATGTATGTATATCCTCCTTTTGAGTGCTTCAATGGGAGAGTTAGCTTTTAGGTTAGTTTTGCCTCACTCTGTTCTTATTTACTTTCATTATATTTCTTCATTTTTATATTTAATTTTATCTATTTTATTTGAGATTTTAAGTATCTAATTTGTGCCCGTACCCGTAGTGCTGCTAAGACCCCAAGAGTCTTCCATTGCTGCACGGTGTTGTAGTGGTGATGGACACTCGTAAACTGCGCTGCGGCCGCTATATAAAACGCAATCTCAATCTCAATCTCTGTCGCTTCCACTTCAATGGTGTTGATTTGCCTGCCTGGCTTGGTGGTGTTGGTGGCGTCCCCTCGCGCTGTCTCCGTCTTTGTCTTGCGTCTCTTCTCAGCGCTTTAGCGGCTGTGCGGCTTAGCCACACACAGGCAACCAACCACCCACACACATATATACGTACACACACACGCACAGCATGTAGCTGGCTTTAAGCCTCTATATAAACGCGCGTTATTTTCAATTGTCGTGAAGATCTTAGTGATGGGATGGGTGGGGGCGTCGACAGGGGGCAGCTGGTACTATTTGATCGTATGAGGAGGGGGGAGGTGGCAATTTAAAGCCCAAGGCGCGGCGTGGCGCGACACTCAAACACACCCACATACAATGTTGTGTGTGTGTGTGTGTGTGCGCGCGCGCGTGTATGTGTGCGTGTCACTTAATGCATTTCGCGTTGTCGGACCGCGTTTAAGGCAGAAGGCATAAATCAAGGGGCAATCATAAAATAGCCGCCGCTACTGTCAGCCCGCCGTTGCCTTTCTTCCTACTTAGTTTCTTGTTCTTTTTCAATTTCGTCTTCGGGTCTCGCTCTTGTTCTTGCTTTCGCTCCTCGCGAGCATTCAGCACAGTTACGCCTGCGATCTCCCTCACACGCACGCGCCTCGTGCCAGTCGCGAATAACGCTTCTCACTTGTCTTTTATCTTTATCACACGTTTGTGCACCGCAAGAACAGCAACAACAACACAAACGAAACAATAACAACAGCAACAATGACAATAGGCAAACACAAACAAATACAAAACAAACAGAAAAAAAAAATGAAAGAAAATGTCAATCCCGAATCCCGTTGCTCAGTTGACCGCGCGCATCTTTCACATTTCTTTATGCTCGTTTACGCCTGTGTGTCTATGCATGTATGCATGTTTATATGCATGAATGTATGAATGATGAATGTGTATGTATGTGCGTGTATTTATAGTCTAAGCTTTTCGCATTTGGCTTTGGCTTCAGTTTAGTTTAGGTTAGCATTCGGCTTTGGCTTTGGCTTTATTTTATTCTATATTGTCTTGATGCCGCCGACGTTTGACGTTAAACTGATTCGATGTTTCGGATAGCGCTTTAGTCGAAACTGAGCATCGAAAATTTTTGCCGAGCTTGATTTTTTTTTTTTTTTTTTTTTTTTGTATAGAGTCACCCATTCGGTCCGTGTCTGTACCTACTTTATTCAAATACATGTGTACATATGTACCTATAGTTAGTGTGTGTGCATGCTGCTTACATACGGCAGCTTAACTAACCTATATAGACTATATACTTGTACTTGTCGCACATATGTGTGTGCATATAAGTACGATTGCATGCTGGCCACACACATACGCACATACACACATGCATACATGCATAGTATGCCCGCAGCTCTGTTGTTCTTGTTGTTGTCGTCGACTAGTCTCCAGTTTCCTCACATCGACGTGATTTGACAGCGGCATTTTAACAATTGAACAGCATACAATCCTATGCGTCAAAGGTCATGTCATGGTACAGCGACCAACTAATTATGTACATACATATGCATGTATGTATGTATGTTTATTTTCTTTTTTCTCAATAGCTCGTGCCATCAAAGAAAGTTATTTATTGGGCTTATTTCGATTTGGGATTGGCTTGTTGAAAAAAAGAGAAAAAAAGACAACAGTTAGCTAACAGTGACCTGGAATAAACTGTTTAATTGAACTACTTTTAAGCATTTAATTAAAATGATATTGTTGCTGTTAGTAATGCATTCATATATGTACATATGTATGCATATGTATGTATGTTGGGCTACTCTGAAAACTAAAAATTAGAATATATCAGCATAAACGGCAAACCTAGAAAAAAATATTTTGAGCAAAAAAATTTGTCAGAAATTGTGAGAACATCACAATATTGAATCTAGCATCGTTTACTTATGCGAATTGTAAGATTACGTGGACGAAATAACATAAAGATAGATAAGATGAACTAAAAAATAAATACTAACTTAGCAATCGACTGCCACCGACTGCAGAATACCGTACTTTTTTATAATGCGGAATTCGGTCTACTAAATGGACGTATGTAGACTTTTTTCTGTGTGGCGCCCCTATAAACACTCAAAGACCAAACTAATCGTTGCTCAAAAACTCGAGTATATAAAATATAACCAGTTCAAACTCCACCTATTGTCGATGGTCGCAGTACAGATATACATACATTTATGCGTACTTTTAAGAGTTTAAAATCTACAGCTTCATATGCACACAACCAATATGCCCGCTTGCCACACTTCTAGCGAGCATTACACGAAAAAGAAATTGATGTAGCAACCGAAATGAGGCGCCTCGACTAACAAGTAAAGTTTTCCTCGTCCCCCTGTCATGACCAAAGCCATTTCATTCTTATCACATCTCAACGGATCTTAGTTTGCCTATGCTATACATATGTGCCCCCATTCATTAAATATTCATTCATCTTATCGGGGAAACATGTCTGAATACTCCAAGAAAAAAAAAATGAAGAAAAAGAAAACAAAAAATTCGTCATCTCCCAAAAATGGGAAAATTTGAATGAAAAAATAAGTATACGTAAAATATCTTGTTACCAGCATATCTCCTTCTCTTCTCTCTGTCTTTGCTGTCGTCTGACATATGTATGTATATGTTTGCAAATATTTATATTACAGTTAATCAAACATAAATCTTGGCAAACAGGACAGCTTAAAAGCTATACAAAAGTATGAAATGTGAAAATATATATGCGAGATCATTTTATTTGTTTTTCATTTTTTTATATGGTTATCTCGCTGTATTTATGATGAGTGTCTTGAAAGACCTAAGCATTACGTGTCCAATCGAAGTTCCATGGGCAAGCAGCAAATGGTTTGATTTCCCAATCAGGTGTACATACATATTTGTAATTAGGGAAATCATTGACTTTGGTATGCTTATATGTAATCTGATTGATTGATAGCCCATCTGAATAGCTGAAGCGACAATTGCCTGGTGATTAATTAAACAACTGATTGATTGACTAATTAATGACTTGGTTAACTGATTAGCGACGGCCCAACTGATTGATTAGGAGCTTAGCTTTTTAGCCGCAATGACTGTTTGAATGGCCAAACGATCATTTGACTGATTGAATTCCTGATTGATTTGATTGAATGATTGCTGAATAACTGATTGACTGACTGTACGAATAATTGCCCAATCGACCGATCAGCTGTTTAACTCCTAAGTAACTGATTGCTTGACTGGTTAATTGATTAACTAAATGATTGACTGATAGACTAGTTGATTATGCAATTGACTGACTGGCTAAACTGATCGTTGAACTAACTTACTGATGACTGTTTGATTGAATGATTATTCGAATAATCCACTTAGTAATAGCTTGACTGACTGAATAACTAAATGACTGATTTACTGAGGCATTGATTGACCGATTGGAGGACTGATTAATATATATTTTAGTAACATATCTAATTAGCCAATAGATTGCATGATTGCATTATCCAACAGATTGATTTTCCGATTGCTGATGGACGGGCTAAACGTCTGATTAACTGACTGACTTATATCGTGAACATGGATGAAATATAGTAGCTCTCCTTGTAGAGAGTTCAGTTCGGCTTTTCTTATAGAAAAAATATTTTAATTATACTATAGACAAGAGAGCCCATATCTTCTATATTTGTGTATGTAACTAAATACTTATTAAATAGAACACGCACAGCTGGCACGAAAACTTTCAAAATGTTCTCTAATTGGCTTTAATTTGAAGCTGGCTCTGAATGTAACTTTATAGAAATATATCATATTTTTCGGATATACATACATACATATGTATATATATACATGCCTCATATTGCAGTAGTTCCATTGGCATTCTCGTTGTTGCACACATTCCAATTTGAGAATTTTAAGGTTATCGTATTACTTATAGGTGTGAATACTTCTGTTCTAATTGATACTCTCTTTCCTGCGTGAAGTAAAATTATATCGTATTACAAAATGAGCTAGTACAATGCCAATTAGAATACGCCTAACTTATGTAGAACATTGTCAAGCCAATCTAAAGGTTGTAACAAGCATTCCCTTTGCAAAATTAAACAAGTAAGAAAGCTCTAGTCGAGACTGCTCGACTAGGAGATACCCTGAACCCTCCGTGCTGATGTTCCAATCATTCTGCACACATACATACACATGCATCCACCCCCACGCATAGGCCCGCGCTCTGCTAACTGCGCAGTAAGCAGCGACTGCGCTTGGGCTGCGCTGCAGTGTGGGCAATATTATGAGAATTTATTTGTTGAATAATTTCATTTGTAGACGTACAATCTTAATGAAACTTTCAGAACGTAATCATTATGTGTAAATGTGTGTACATTCCAAAGCACAAGTCTCTAGTACTTGATATACGTTTTTTACAAATTTGGGGCGAAGGGGGCGTGGTATCCAAAATCTGTAAATTACAAAATGTGTGTGCCCATCAAATGTATATACACAGTAAATCTGAAGTCTCTAGGTCTAATAGTGTTCAAATTAGGCTGAAAAAACAATATAAATTTATCGATTATCCTCGATAAAAAAGATATCGAATGAGTTATCGAAAAAATATGATAAACTCGTACTGCGTATGGTATACACGAGTATGCATACAAAATTTCAGCTCTGTAGCTCTTATAACTTCTGAGATCGACGCACTCATACGGACGGACGGACGGACGGACGGACGGACAGGGCTATATCGACTCAGCTCATCGTCCTGATCAAGAATATATATACTTTATGGGGTCTGCGATGATTCCTTCTGCCTGTTACATACTTTTCACAAAACCATTATACCCTGATTTCCCATTTTCAATGGGTTCAGGGTATAATGACAAATTGAAAATCTTATTGGAATCGACTGCACAAGTAAGTTAGTCATATTGAAACGCTTGGATTATATTTCACAGCTCTGATTAGCATTATCATTGCAGCTTTTTATTTGCTTAGTATATATATATGTATATATATATATATATAAGAAAGTCAGTTGTGTTTGTGCTTGATTTTGGTTTGTTTCTTTGTATTTAATTAAGGTATCAACGGGACTGTATAAGGTTGTTTTTTTTTCTTCTTCTTCGTTTTCTCTGGTTTATCGTTTAAACTTTAACAATTAAAACTAGGAATTTTTCAAAACACATGCCGAAAACGCAAATGCCGCTGTCTATATACACGAAAAAAAAAAAAAACAACTATATATATATATATATATATATATATATATATATATATATACATATATGTATATAGTATATATATAAAGATATAAACCACTTAAATTAGTTATAGCAAATCTTTACGAACTCTCAACGGAACAAAATACGTAAAAAGTAAAGAAGAGAGAAACAAAAGGATAAGAATATTGACTATACACGCACACAGATATATGTATATACATGTACATAACAATATATATATGTATACATGTGCATGTACATATATGTAGGTAAAAATTGATTTGATAAATCAGTTTGGCATGCCAACGCCCTGTTGAAAACTGAGCGTCTCCTGTTGCTTCTTCACCTCCTCCTGCATTTCGAGCGCCAGCTTCTTATATTTCTCCGCCTCCTTCTCGTTCTTCTCGATGCCATCGCCGCGTGCATACATCTGGCTGAGATTAGCGCACGCATACATGTTACGCAACTCGCAAGCCTTGTAGGCGAACTGAAAGGCCTTCTTCATGTCCTTGAGCACAATGTAATCGGTGTCCTTAAGCGTTTTGGTCTGTGCCGCGGCGGGCGCATCTTCCGGCTTCTTTTGCACTCCCGAAATATGCATCCCAGATAAATAGAAGCAGGCAGTGGCATTGTTCATGTCACAGCTCTTGGTGAGAAACTGCAAACCCTGAAAATATCAGAGCGGAATCAGATCGAATTAAGAGACGTTAAGGCTGCAGCGGGGTAATTGGACCCAACTCACTTTAGGCACATTTCGGTCAATCTCTTTGGGCATGGAGCGTGAGACGAGCAGCAGACCAGAATGCAGACAAGCATCCGAATCATTCAGATTGCAGCCCTTCTCATAGTACTGATAGGCGACGCGTGGCTCGCCTTTGCTGCCGCTCTTGCCCTTGCCCAGGAAGCTATAGTTGCCATATTTATAACAGGACTTGGCATATCCATAGTCATCACATGTCGATTTGTATACTTTCGATGCCTTCTCGAAATCCTTCTTAATTCCCTCCAAATAGTCGCCTAGCAAATGGCACACTGAAAATATTTGTAAAAACAAATGCATATTTAGATTGTGCAATCGGTTGGAATTTCATCCACAGCTTTAGATTATCACGTATCATTTACAAGTTGCTCATGTTTTGTTTTGTAATTCAATTACGAATACAAGAAGAAAACCTAGGTTATGTTGTTATTGTTGTTGTTGCTGCTGCTGCTGCTGGTATATTGGCCGCCTGCTGTTGTTGTTGTTGGTATTTACCTTCCGGTTTCTTTTCAGAATAGCAGCCAAAACGATATTCAACGCCCAGCTTTTCCACATATTCCTTAACGTCGGACTCCTTTTTTAAGTCATACGCCATTGTGTTATAATTTTCTATTCGTATTTATATAAATAACAGCCAGTTTAGTCAATGCCTCTCCTGATGTTATGTTGGTATCGTCGTCGTCGTCGTCGTCGCCGTCGTCGTATATTTTTTGTTGTCGTAGTAGCTGCTGACTTTATGTGTGTGCGTATAAAATATTCATTCTAACAAAACAGTGTTGAGCAGTCCGAATGGGTTCCAATATATCAGTAATCGATAAATGTAGTGCTCTGCGTTGTCATTGCTTCAATCGAGTTTTAAATAAAAATAAAAAAGAAATGCGTACGTGTGACATATGCAATAAGAACAATGCAAATGAGGAAGAAGACGACGCACTACTTTACGGCGAATGGATGGTCAAACAGAATGTAACGGTGCATTACTATTGTCTGGTAAGTAAAATCCATTTAAATTATTCTTTATGCGCACAGTTTTTGCCGCCAACAGCTGCTTTCGTCGAACTTGCCACAACGCGGCGGCGACTCGAGCGGAATTCTGGGCTTCTTGTTGCGCGACATACGCCAGGAGGCAGCCGCTGCCCAGAAGCGTAAATGCGCCTTCTGCCGCGAGAAAGGCGCCAGCGTAATTTGCTTCAAGTGCCGCATTGTTTTCCACATGATCTGTGGCCTGGAAAATCGTTGTGTTTATCAATTCTGTGATGACTTCCGCAGCTACTGCGAGAATTGTGCTCCGATGGATGACTACAAGCGGCAACTGATGGCCGACCCGCCCAAGTTGGCCCAGTGTGACATCTGCTTCCGCCCGATCTCCCCTTTTCTGCTCCACAATATCACCTACGGCGATTGTTGCCGCAAGGGCTTCGCTCACCGCACATGCATGCGTCGTTATGCTATGGCCTCTGGCTACTACTTGCGCTGTCTCTGGTGCCGCTCGAAGGCTTTCCATGACAACATACGCCTTCAGTCGGTCTTCGTGCCCGACCGCGATGCCACCTGGGAGCGCCAGCCAAACGCCTACAGCGAGCTACACAGCCGTCGTATGCGCTGCGAGCAGACCCTATGCCTGTGCCCAAAGGGCCGCGACTTCAATCGCCACACCTGGACTATCCAGCCGTGCATTCTTTGCGCTGCTGTCGGCACCCATTACAAGTGCTATGTGGGCACAACGCGCCTATCGCGTGCCTCCGCCAACGAACCGAACAATTTCAAATGCAACATGTGCGCAGAGGTGGAGGCCAAGCTTGAGCAGCCCAAGCAGCAGTTAACACCATCAGATGAATTCATTGACTCTTCATATTATATGCCTAAGAATTGCAACGAGTTAAGCGTCGCAGCTGATGATGATTCCCCAGTGCTCTCCGAGGACGAGACCTCGCTGGTTAATGCCACCATCATCTCCTTTATGACCTCGCAGCGTCTACAGGTTCCCAGCTGCGAGAAACTAAACGAATTGGCAGCCAGGCAATCGCAGCAGCCGGAGCAGCCACAGCAGTTGTCTTCATCACCAATATCCGTTGAGTCAAGCATCATTGAATTGCCAGATACACAGCCCATGTCAACACAGCAGCTACTGCCCGATTTCCTGAAGCCACCATTGTTGTTGCGCGAATCCTTTATCAACGGCGAACATTTCTATCTTGTCATTTACGAGTACAATGAAGAGCTAGAAGATTTGTGCACTGGCAGCTGCACCCTACGCTTTGCCCTCGACGATAAGCGTCTTGGCAATCGCTCAGAGGAGACACTGATGCAGCTGCAGCTGCAGGAGACCGACATCTGGTATCGTGACAATGATCGCGGCATCTACGACATTGTCGATCTATTCATCGAAAACAACAAGTAGTGCCAAGAGCTCTCCAATGTTTAACAAATTATATTTTTTGAAATGAATGAGCATTAAAAATCTGTTGTTTTTCTTTAAGTTGTGGGGCGATAGTCGAAGAGCTTGGGCAATACGTCTCCGCACTTGGCGGAGATTTTGATGTCAGCCAAGTGATCGGCCCGCGTCTCTCCAATGTTAACTATGGCCACGGGCAACTTCAGATCCTTCGTCTGCAGCACCATGCGGTAGCCGGAGAAGACAAGCAGACTGGAGCCGAGTACCAGCAGTCCGTCGCTGGTGTAGATCATCTTGGCAATGGCATCGAGTCGTTCCCTTGGCACACAATCGCCAAAGAATACAATCTCTGGCTTCAGGTTGCCATCGCATTGCGGGCATGTGGGGATTTGAAAGTTTTCAATATATTCGGCTGGTATCTCGACGTCGCCATCGGGCCGTATCATGTCCGGTGCATCATTGAATGCCGGATTCAATGAGGTAAGTATGTTTTGGAACTCGTGCCGCTCGATACGATATTCGCAGTCCAAGCACTTAACCACATAGCCGCTGCCATGCAGCTCCACAATGTTCTTGGTGCCCGCCTTGCTATGCAAACGGTCCACGTTCTGGGTGACCACCGCTTGGATGCGTAACTCGCGCTCAAAGCGCGCCAAAGCATAATGTGTAGCATTCGGCTGGGTCGCTGAAAAATTCGGCCAGCCCACAAAGTTACGGGCCCAATAACGTTTTCGTACTGCGTCGGATTTCAAGAACTCGCTATGCTGGATTGGCTTGTGATTGGTGCGCGCGTACAGGCCAACGCCAGCGGAACGATAGTCGGGTATGCCTGCCAATAAGGGAAGGGTATATTAATATGAGTACACTGAGAACTCCCTAAAAGCTAAAAATCGCTTTTCATTAATTGCTCCCAAGATGCATTAGATAGCTCACAGAAGCTTGTTGCTATAGAACGCTTATGGCCAATCCATAAGTCCAGCTCAGTTCGTTTTATAGCACTTAGCTTACACTTACCCGATTCTGTTGATATGCCCGCGCCTGTAAGTACCAAAATATTTGGTCTGGACAGCAAGAATTCCTCCAAGCGTTTTATATCATCATTCAAAGCGGGCTTGTGCTCCGGCACATATTGCTGTTTAATAACGCTGCGGCATCGTAACACGACACCCAGACGCATTGTATAATAATTAAAATAAATTTGCAAAATAATAAAAATTCAACTTAGCTTTCTATAACCACTGCACATACACAATTATATGTCAGCAGCTGTTAAATGCCAATATCAACTGTCTGGATGTTTATATGTCGATTTTTTTTTTATATATTCTCGTTCTTTGCTATTTAAGTGTACTATGTTTCGTTATAAAATCTCGAATGTTTTTATTGTATTTGTGAGTGTTTTTATTTAATGAAACAGCTGATCAGAGATTTTCGCAAATTATACAGCACTGAAGATTGTCGTTTAGCTGTCAACGCACAACGGACTGCATTTGTACATATATCGCACGCGCAAACGATAACAAGAGCGCTTACACGCTTGCCCATCTCTATGTGGCAGCGGCTGCAGTGGTGAAAATTTGAGAGCAGCCTTTTTTACGTGTAGTTTTCTTTAATTGCATATGTATGTACAAAAACTAACAAATTGAAAGACAAAAAAAGCGATTCCAGACTAATATACGCGTGTGGTGGGCTTGAACGTGTACGCTCTTGTTGTTAGCGCTGTGTACAAATATTTGCATTTGATCTACGAATATATCGTACACGATTCACGTTCACTCCAACACACCCGTGTGTGTGCCTGTTTCGTGTGCGCGCGTGCATGTGTGCGTGTGTGAGTGAGCGAGTGTGCTTGCCTGTGTGTTGGTGTGTATGAATGTGTCGGCTTTAATTCGCACGCACGACAACAACAAATACAAAAATACAAAATAATAGTATTTAAAAAACAGGAAGGCACATCAAAAGGAACAACCAAAATGTCATATCCACCGCGTGCGCCGATGCCGCCATATATGAACGCATCAATACCACCGCCGCATGTAAGTCGATATGTTATTAATTATTCCAAAATGTTGCTTAAAATTGAAAATTTCTTCTTTCACTGCTTTGCATGCTAGCTGATGCCTCCGATACCCCCGCCACGCAGCTATCGCAACTCGGCGACGATCAGCTCACAGCCAACAGTGTATCATCGTCCGCCAGAGCCACAGCCTCAGTTCCGTGGACCCGTCATCACTGTCTTTGTGGGCAACATCAGTGAACGCGTACCGGAATCCTTGCTGAAGCGCATATTGGCGACCTGTGGCGTTGTCATCAATTGGAAGCGTGTCTCCACGTTTGGATTCTGTGAATTCGAGTAAGCTAAACCATAGTCGGGTTCTATGCCATAAACGGTATCTAATTGGTCCTCCTCTCTCCCTTGCACTTCCTTTGTCTGCAGCGGTCCCATTGCGGCGATGAGATCTGTGCGGCTGCTCAGTGAACTGGAGATTGATGGTAAGAAGCTGGTGGCTAAGGTGGATGCTAAGAACAAAGTGCTAATCGAGGATTACAAGGAGAAGGAGTGCAAGAATGGCGAGGGCGGTCCCAATGCCATGGATGAAAAGACTGAGGACGAGTTTGCCACCAGCCAGATGCACGAGCTGCTCGAGGAGCACAAGCACGAATTCGAGGGCTTCGATGGCAGCAATCGCGGCGACCTCTATGGCAGCAGCAGTAGCAATCGCAACAAGAAGACGCGCCGCGGCGAGGATGACATCAAGATCAAAACCTTGAGCGATAATGCGCTCGAGGAGGAGAAACGCAATTTAATCAGCAGTGAGATTGGTAAATTCCGCAAACGTGCCGAAGCCGACGAGCACCGCAAGGAGCTCGAGAAGGAGAAGGAAAAGGAGAAACAGCTGGCCAGTAAAGAGAAGGAAAAGGAGCGCGAGCGTAAAAAACAACAGCGCGAATCGGAGCGCAAAAACAACAGCAGCGCAGCCAGCGGTGCTACCAGTGCGGGTGCCAGCGCCAGTAAACCCTCTGCGGGCAGTGAAGTGGAGGAAATTGTGGAAATCTCTGACAAGGAGCAGCCCACAAAGGATTCAGTTAATCAGCGCAGTCGCAAGGAGTCAATACTCACCGTCGATGAGTCGTCTGCGCGCTTGTCCAAGGATCACAAGGAGCGCACCACCAGTAGCACCACGGACGGCCACAAGGAGGGACGACGTCGCGATAGACGCTCCAAGTCGCGCACCAAGGAACGCGATCGTGAACGCGAACGTGAGCGTGATCGTGACCGTGACCGTGATCGTGATCGTGAGCGCGAGCGTGAGCGCGAAATGATTCGCGAGCGTGAGATGCGTGAGCTGCGCGACAAGGAACGTGAGCGTGAGCGTGAGCGTGAACGTGAGCGGGAGCGGGAGCGTGACCGTGAGCGAGAACGTGAGCGGGAACGTGAACGGGAGCGCGAGCGAGAGCGCATCGAGATGCGTGAGCGGGACAGAGAGCGTGAACGTGAGCGTGAGCGCGAAGAGAAGATCATCAAGCCGGTGCGCGATGCTCGTCGTGAAAAGGAGATGGAGGAGGAGATGCGAGAGCGCAAAAAAGCCGAGAAGAAGGCGCGCGAAAAGGAGGCCGCCTACCAGGAGCGTCTGACCAACTGGGAGATACGCGAGAAGCGCAAAGCCAAGGAGAACGAAAAGGTGAAGAATGAGACGCACTGAGCTTTAGTTGGGGTGAATCCAAACATTATACATAGTAGTAGTAACTCAACTATTATATTGGGGTTGAAGTAGATGAGTAATAATCTAAGACATTCGGATAACATGGTCTTGGGCTTAAGCTGTCAGCTAAAGAAATGTCATTATAGCATAAGCCAAGACGATTGGAATAGTTTAGGGTATATACTCCATGTTTAAGCGAGTGTCATCAAAGCATAAGGCCAGATGAAGCAGATGTTATCATAGCATAAATCAAATGGGGCAAGGGAACTTCCAGAATCAGCGAGTGTCATTGAAGCATATTAATCTTAACAAATTATCATCAATCATTGCAGTATCGGCTCAAGGAGATGCTGCGCCAGGAGGAGCGCGAAAAGGACGCCAAACGCTTGAAGGAATTCGTTGAAGACTACGATGACGAACGAGACGATGCACTCTACTATCGAGGCCGTGAGCTGCAGCAACGCTTGGCGGAACGGGTGCGCGAAGCTGATGCCGATTCGAAGGATCGCGAAAAGGAGGCCGACGAACTGACCGAGTTGAAGAACAAAATCTTTAGCGGCGAATATGAGAATCCTTCCCAGGAGTTCGAGAAGGCGCGACGTGAAATCGAAAAGCTTTACGAGCCGCGTATTCTGATCAATGTGAATCTGGAGGCGCAGCGTCGTGACGCCGAGCCACTACAACAGGATCAGCAGGAGCAGCAGCAGCATTTGCAGTCAGATCGACGCAAGCAACAGCTCAACGAAGATTATGACAGCCGAGACAGTGTGATTGGTGTTGGAGGTGGTGCAGTGGTGCATAAGCCACCGCCATCGGAGGATTCCATATCGACAATCGATGATCGCGCCTCCATAGCCGACACGGTCTCCAATGCCAGCGGTTATTCCCATCTCAAGAACAGCAACAACAACAACATTAGCAATAACAGCAATCCGGCTGGCGGCGGAGGCGGTGACGACAGTATCAGCCGACAGAATAGCGAGTCCAGGGACTCATTAGCCAACATCCATACGCCCACAATGAATGCCATAGAGAATGACCATCAGACGGTGGCAGCAGCCGCTGCGGCTGCCTCTGCAATGAGCATGCCGCTCATCTCTCTCACCCTCGGCAACAGTCTCAAGAAGAAGGTGATCGAGACAACGGGCGTATTTACCAACGATGACGACAACGACGAGAACATCAATCCCAAGAAGCGCAAACTGGTGCCTTTAGGTGAGCGAGCGAGAGGAGACGGAATAGACATGGGGGTGGGATAGAGAAGGGTGCAAGAGAGTTGTGATAGGGCTGCCAAACAAAACGTGAAACATTATAATAATATACGTATATTTGGTTTGTCCATTGCAGATTATGATGACAATATAAGCAATAGCACATCATCGATAAGCGCATCACAGACGGCTGCGGAGCGTCAAAGTTCTGCTGTATCAGCGGCGACAGCTGCTGCCGCTGCCGTTAGCCAGAAGATAGCGAATGCGGTCGGTGGCGGGAGCGGTGGCAATGGATCTGGTTCAGCATCCTCCGGATCAAGTGGCAAGAATAGCAGCAGCCAGCATGGCAAGCATGGTGGCGGCAGCAGCAGCGGCGGTAGCGGCAGCAGCGGCGCCAACAATGCCGGCAGCAAACACCATGGTAAGAATGATGCAGCTGCATCTGCGGGTGGCGCAGATGCCGCCGCGGCAAACACCAAAAAGGATGAGAATGGTGCAAAGGTGCATGATGAAAAACGCCGGCATATAAAAAGCATTATTGACAGGATACCTACACAAAAGGAGGAACTATTTAATTATAAGCTTGACCGCAACGAGATTGACAGCGGTCTAATGGAACGCAAAATACGTCCGTGGATCAATAAAAAAATCATCGAATATATCGGTGAGCCGGAGCCAACGTTAGTGGACTTTATATGTTCCAAAGTATTGGCCGGCAGTCCGCCCCAAAGCATATTGGACGATGTCCAAATGGTGAGTATAACGTTATATACATACATATTGTACAACACAATATCAAATTCAAATTCCCCACACTTTCAACATTTATAAACAACACACTCTCTATCTTTCTCTCTCTTTCACGCCCACTCATTCTACGCGACAGGTGCTGGACGAGGAGGCTGAAGTGTTTGTGGTGAAAATGTGGCGTTTGCTTCATCTACGAACTGGATGCCAAAAAGAGTGGCATCGCTGGCAAGTAGATGACAGACAGATGGCAGCGTCTATAACGAAGACGTTGCTATAACTTTAAGTTACATTTGTAATGCCTAGATACTATACGACAAAAAGAACAGAAAATACGAAAAAAAAAAAAAAAAAAAACAAAAGAAAAAAAATCAAAACCAAACACTATGATTATAGAAAATGTACATACATAGGGCGTACGTCTGGAATTGTTTCTCTGACGAAACATCGCTTTAGCGTCAACAATTTTGTCACCTCGTGTTTTTAGCGGTAATTACAACAAACGAAAAGAAACCAATTTAAAATTAAATTCATATATATGTAAATACACTCACAAACACACCTAAGCACTCACTCACACGCAAACACCAATCAAAATGAATGAAAAGAAATTGAATAACAATCGTGCTCCATGTACATTTCTATCTAAACAGCGTTTTTCCTTTTAAATTTGTTTTTTATATTTTATTTAATCTTTTTTTTTTTAAATTAAATTTAGCGCAAAGAGCTTTCTGACTTGAACAAATTTCTTCATATAATTTTAATAATAATAAGAGACAGAAAAAAAATTATGGCAGGGAGCAAGGGGGACAGTGATAGAGCGCTTGCGCGGCTGGGCTAAAAATAACGGAACCAATCCAGCGCTTTCTATTTTTTGGTATATACAAAAAAAAAGTAACAAATTATTGTTCGCCAATCGCTGCGTTGGTGTACGGGATAATTATATTTTCAGTTTAGGTACATGTAAACATTTTCGTCGTGTTGCTTACCGAACAGAAGCGAACGTTGCAAAATCGAGGCATTTCGTTTTTTTTTTTGGGATATGTTTATAAAGCATTTATACTATGTTGAAATTGATACTTTTAAAATAAATATACTCTACGAAGTTAAGAAAATTAATTATCGAAAACCATAATGAACCAAGGAGAAGCACATCACGCTCGTCAACAATAACACGTCGATGGGCTCGAATCTACATCCTGGGTATTATCAATCGTCATGCCATTCGAAGTATTCCCGGTTAACGAAATATTCTGATGAAACAATCTGGAATGGATTGACAATATAATAACAAATGAATTTAAGAAGTGTCATAATAATGACAATAAAAGCCTACCTTCTCCACAATATCCTTGAACATATCACTAACGAACTGATCACATTTGGCCGATGTTTCGATAAAGAGCGCCCGATGTTTGCGCGCAAATTTGCGTCCGTCTTCCCGGTCAACGACACGTTCCTGATCAATTTTGTTGGCGACCACCATAATCGCTATGTTCGGATTATCACTGTAGCTGTCCAGCTCGGCCATCCATGCATCCAGTTTGACCAGTGATTCGCGATTTGTGATGTCATAGACCAGTATGGCGCCCATCGCCTTGCGATAGAAACTGGGTGTTAGACTGCGAAATCTTTCGGCGCCCGCTGTGTCCCACAGTGCAAGCTTGTAGTCAATGCCATCCACATTCATGATAGCACTCTTAAAGTCCATACCAATCGTGACGTCATGATTGTCATCAAACTTGTTCTCAACGAAACGACGTATCAGGCTGGAATATGCAACAAAAGAAAAACAACAGATTCACAATAGATTCAAATGCGAAATAACAATACGCATGTATGACTTAGTCTAAGCAAAAGCTTATCTCAGTTTAAGTGTTTACATGTTTACATGTGTGTGTGTGCGTACGCAGATGAAATACGCAATTGCAAATGTTAATTGGAATTGTGATAAATTGCTTGCCTGGACTTTCCAACGCCGCTCTCTCCTATGATGAGCAGCTTTATTGCTCTGTCAGCCATGTTTGCGATTTGTCGGGTATATATTTTATTGTATTTTCTTCTTAATAGTTAGTTCATTTACAATTAAACTTAAACTATTAGTGGATTTGCTTGTGCTGTGCGGGGGCCGTGGGCTGGATTTTTTG
>JAWNPK010000109.1:0-65746 GCA_035047565.1 Drosophila mulleri | reverse complement strand
GCGCCTGAGTATAGGTTGTACGTAAGACGCCACGATTTCACAACGTTGACGCAACTAACCCAGATGGCGACGGAGTACGCAAATGTCCAGGGCCAAAAAAGGATTTGGGAGAGGAGATCCGTGGCGAGCCACTCGAGGGCGCCTTGGGCGATGCCGACGGACAGTCGGCCTGGAAATCCGTTCCGCGCCGTCCTATGAAGCGGGGTGGCGGGGACCAGATCATGACCGCTACGATTGACACCGGGGCCACCCGCAGCTTCATGAGTGAGGACTGCGTGCGCCAGCAGGCGGTTCAAGGGGAGTCGCAGGAGATACGATCTCGAATAAGGTTGGCCGACGGGTCGTCGCTGGAAGTAACGCGAACAATGAAGGTAGTCGTGGCCCTCGCGAAGAAGGTAGTGCGGATGACGGTGCTCATCATGTCGACTACGGATCACGTTATTTTAGGGATGGATTTCCTGTGCGCGGTGGGGGCGACGCTGCGCTGTTGCGACACGGAACTGACGATGAGAATGGACGAAACTTCCAAAAGAGAGCAGTCGCGTGGAAAACGAGGGGTCACTCGCTCGACGCTCGACGCCGAGCTGGACTCCACCGTCGAAGAAACGGAGAACTCGGGCGGATGCAGAGGGCACCGGACATTTGCGCAAGGGCCGACAGGAAGGGAGACGAGCAGCTCGATCGGAAGCTGGGAGAGCACCCCACGAGACGCAACAGATCCGGAAAAAGAACGCGACGCAAGGCCGGCCCTCGGAGCAGTGGTGTGGCCCGAAGATCTGGATCCTAGCTTAAAGGAGTTCCTGGAGACCGAGCTAGCACTCTTCGAGAAGCTCGGGACGATAAACCCTTCAAACAGAGATACTACCCGAAGAACCCAGCGATGCAGAAGATAATCAACGAGCAGGTTGACGAACTGCTCAGGGTTGGAGCTATCGAGCCGTCGAGGATCCCGCACAGTGCGCCCATAGTCCTGGTGAAGAAGAAGACCGGAGAATGGCGCATGTGCGTAGATTACCAGCAGCTCAACGCCCACTCGATTCCGGACGCTTATCCTGTTCCCAGGATTAACCACATCCTGGAAAGACTGCGGCAAGCCCGGTTCATATCTACGCTGGACCTCAAAAGCGGTTATTGGCAGATCCCGATGGCGGCGGACAGCAGGGAGTACACGGCTTTCACCGTCCCAGGGAGAGGTTTGTTCCAGTGGCGGGTAATGCCCTTCGGACTGCATTCGGCGGGGGTAACGTTCCAGAGAGCACTGGATACGGTGATCGGACCCGAGAAGGAGCCCCACGCGTTCGCATACCTGGACGATATAGTGGTGATCGGAGCCTCAAAGGAAGAACACACGGCCAATTTGAGGGAGGTTTTCCGGCGTCTGAGAGCGGCTAACCTCAAGGTTAATAGGAAAAAATGCAGCTTTTTCCGAGAAAAGCTGGCGTATCTAGGCCACGTCATTAGTGGGGAAGGGATCTGCACCGACCCCCGAAAGTCGAAGCGATTCGAGACTTCCCCACACCGAAGAACCTTAAAGAGCTACGACAATGCTTGGGAATGGCGTCTTGGTACAGGCGATTTCTGCCGAACTTCGCTTCATTGGTCCAGCCAATGACCAAGCTGCTCAAGAAAGGGCAGAAGTGGGTCAGGACCTTGGAAGCTGTGCGTCCCCGAAGGCCAAAGGAGCAGGGTCCTTCATGAATATCATGATGCCCCCACAGCAGGACATCAAGGGGTGAGGAAGACGGCAACTAGACTGGCGCAGAGATACTATTGGCCGGGCATGTTCCGAGATGCCGCCAAGTACGTGAAGCGCTGCGAGACGTGCCAGAAATTCAAGTGCGTACAACAAAAGCCGGCCGGGCAGATGCTGACCAGGCAGGTAGCGGAGCCAATGGCGGTCTTGTGCGCAGATTTCGTGGGACCTTTACCTCGATCCAAGCGTGGGAACACAATGTTGGTGGTGTTCCACGACGCTTTCGCTAATTGGGTGGAGCTAGTGCTGTTGAAGAAGGCCACTACCGCGCTGCTGCAGCTAGCGTTCCGGGAACGTATGCTCAGCAGATTCGGAGTACCCAGGACATTCGTCTGCGACAACGGTGTTCAATTTACAAGCAGAAGCTTCAAGGCGTTCATGGAATCCTTGGGGGTGACGCTCCAATATGCAGCGCCTTACTCGCCGCAGGAGAATCCGACGGAGAGAACAAATCGCACGGTAAAGACGATGGTAGCACAATACGTCGAAGGCCATCAAAGCTCATGGGACGAGCTGCTGCCTGAGATAACGCTGGCCGTCAACTCGAGTGTGGCCGATTCCACAAGCTTCACTCCTGCATTTCTAATGCTGGGGCGGGAGCCACGCCTACCCGCCGCACTGTATGATGAAGTCACTCCGGGTTCTGCGACGAGAGAAATCCAGCCCAAGGCCAAAGAAGTTAGGATGAGAGAAATCTTCGACGTAGTCCGTAACAACTTACAGCGAGCCTCGAAAGATCAGGGACGGACGATATTATAATTTGCGTAGGCGTGAATGGAGACCGAAGCCAGGTTCGTCAGTCCTGTTGAGGCAGCACCCGTTGTCCAACGCGGCGGATGGCTTCGCAGCGAAATTGGCACCGAAGTACGACGGCCCGTTCAGGATCGTCAGCTTTGTCTCCCCCAACATCGTACGCCTCACCAAATGCGGCGAGCGCCAAAGAAGGGTAGCTAGCATCTCCCAGCTCAAGCCCTTCCATCACGACGGCGACGAGAGCGAGGAAGAGGGGGACGAGAGCCGAGGGACCATCGACGTCTCTGAACACTAACGGCAACACACCTCAGTCATACCCTTTCCCCACCTCAAACCTGTTATCCAACCCCCGTAGTATCGCGTGAAAGTTTTTATACTAACTGGTAGTTTGGGAGGCAGTATCCTAAAAAGTGTGTCACTTATACTTGAGTTTTCAGATACAAAAACAATGGAGAACGAGGTCATCATAATCAGCAGCGAGAACGAGAGGGAAGAAGAAGAGGCGGCTCGCGTGGAAGATGTCAGCGACGCAGACACCGAGCCATTCCCGGGTACGGGGTACCAAAAGCGAGGCGACCCGAGGGTGGGCCGGGAGTATTACAGGTCTCGTGAGAAGCGACCCCCACCCAAGTTCAAACACACGATCCATCGATCCTCAATTAACATCGCCGAGAGGCTCGATGGATGCGTCATGTTGATGAAGGTGGAGTTCACCACCATCTACGTGGAACTACCCCACTCTCGAGGGGCGCAACCATACGTAGAGGAGCCACAAACCCTTCCGACGCCGCCAGCGATACCAGGGCCGGAGGAATGTGCCGCCCCCCGAGTGAAGAGAAAGAGAGGAGACACGGGGAGACGGAGGAAGAGAGGTGACAGCGGGGAGCGGAGTCATCTGATGACCAATCCCCGTCGTGGGGACAGGATGGCAACCGGGAGCGCAGTCCTTTCGCCGCACCCCACGACTCGGAGACCGGGGCATGGAACGAAGGGCGACGATCCCCATCATTGTGGACGCGGCGAGGCGAGAGGAGGAAGGCGCGAGTCGCACATCTCGAGTCGGAGACCAGCGATGAGGAAAGCGGATCGAGCACCCCTCTCCGACGCCGACGCCGACGAAGTCCGTCGAAGAGCCCGGCCCAAAGGACCCCGAGAGTCGACTTGGCGAGCGTGGCGAAAAGGCTGCGGCAATAGGGAGAAGGACGGCAAACGACGTTTTCTGTGCCGGATCAGAGTCCCTCTGAGGGAGGACGGTGAGCTGAAGGCCTAGAACAGGATCCGTACGAACCACCAGAGGAACCGAGCGTCGCGCTGGAACCAGAGGAGCATGAGGCCGAACTGCTGGCCGATATGGCCGATATCTTGGACGGCTGGGAGCCGAATTTATTCGAGATCATTATGGGTGACGGGTGACACCCTCGGGGGGCGTGACTCTCGCTCTAGTAAATAAGGGGGGGGGGGGGGTGTAAGGCGGCTCACTGAACCGCCTCACATCATTTTTGTTATTTTTTAAATGGGCCAAGGGACGCGCGCAAGTCGCGGCGATCGGCAATGCAACTCTGTCCTTCGCGGCGAAAGTTCGAAGGGCCGACGCCGTGGTGAGTATTGCCGACGCCGAGGCGGATCGCGGCGGAGGCTTGGAGGCGGCCGACTGAGAGCGAAATGATTATTAGTTTTCGGACAGCGAAGAATAGCGGGTGAGCGCAAGTAACTTATTAGAGTTTAAGTAATTAAAAGCCGAAAGTAGAAAATAGAAGGAGATATATATATAAGAGTGGAACGTTTTTAAATAAATTGGAAAAGAAATTGAAGTGAAACTCGGCGTGTTGTTTATTTTTTGCAAGATGAACACTAACAATAGTAGTGATTCCCTATTCCTCCCCCGCTCCCCTCTGTTCCATTCTTTTCAACCTGTCGCGGCGACGCCCGACTGTAAAAAAAGGAGTTGGCTATAAAAAACGCGGCTGCGCTCGTTCGCCGAGTGGACAAGCCCCGGCTGTCGTCAACTAGTGTTTCCCGTATTTTCCCCCCTCCCCTCTCCTCACTCTAGTCCCGGCAAAACACAAATTTCTTGTGATCAACCACCCTGGGCAGACTGACGCTGCCCCGGCCATAGTGGTACTTTACAATATTTACTTACCTCACTTCGGGGTGGCTCTTTATATGCTTATGCATGTTTGAGGTGTTTCCTGATGATTTAAGAGTTTTAAAGCAAATTTTGCACTTCACCTCGTCGTTGCGTATTCTGGTGAAATACTGCCAAACACTGCTGCGGCTTGGTGGCATTCTTTTAAAGACATATATTTCAATAAACTGCATAGAATAATTGCTTTATTACTTACTTTAACTATCAATCAAGTTTACTTCGATAATAATTCACTGTTTTAACTTTTTTTAATGATTCAACTAGCGGAGTCTCAAATTAAGCGCAAATTGACTGGCGAGCTTGACGTGATCCCGCGTATTTTTTTTTTACTCGATATGGCTCTAGAGATACTTGATAAGTAAAAATATCGAAACCAAAACATCGAGTAAAAAGTATCGGTACCGAAAATATCGATACTTTTTTCGTGTCCCTATGGGACATACCCCTGCGCAGCCCAAGCGCAGTCGCTGCTTACTGCGCAGTTAGCAGTAGCAGTAGAAAATAGAAGGAGATATATATATAAGAGTGGAACGTTTTTAAATAAATTGGAAAAGAAATTGAAGTGAAAATCGGCGTGTTGTTTATTTTTTGCAAGATGAACACTAACAATAGTAGTGATTCCCTATTCCTCCCCCGCTCCCCTCTGTTCCATTCTTTTCAACCTGTCGCGGCAACGCCCGACTGTAAAAAAAGGAGTTGGCTATAAAGAACGCGGCTGCGCTCGTTCGCCGAGTGGACAAGCCCCGGCTGTCGTCAACTAGTGTTTCCCGTATTTTCCCCCTTCCCTCTCCTCACTCTAGTCCCGGCAAAACACAAATTTCTTGTGATCAACCACCCCGTGGGCAGACTGACGCTGCCCCGGCCATAGTGGTACTTTACAATATTTACTTACCTCACTTCGGGGTGGCTCTTTATATGCTTATGCATGTTTGAGGTGTTTCCTGATGATTTAAGAGTTTTAAAGCAAATTTTGCACTTCACCTCGTCGTTGCGTATTCTGGTGAAATACTGCCAAACACTGCTGCGGCTTGGTGGCATTTTTTTAAAGACATATATTTCAATAAACTGCATATAATAATTGCTTTATTACTTACTTTAACTATCAATCAAGTTTACTTTGATAATAATTCACTGTTTTAACTTTTTTTAATGATTCAACTAGCGGAGTCTCAAATTAAGCGCAAATTGACTGGCGAGCTTGACGTGATCCCGCGTATTTTTTTTTTACTCGATATGGCTCTAGAGATACTTGATAAGTAAAAATATCGAAACCAAAACATCGAGTAAAAAGTATCGGTATCATCGCCCCAATGTATCCGATACCGAAAATATCGATACTTTTTTCGTGTCCCTATGGGACATACCCCTGCGCAGCCCAAGCGCAGTCGCTGCTTACTGCGCAGTTAGCAGAGCGCGGGCCTTTGCTTGCGGGTGGATGCATGTGTATGTATGTGTGCAGAATGATTGGAACATCAGCATTGAGGGTTCAGGGTATCTCCTAGTCTAGCAGTCTCGACTAGAGTCTTCTTGACTTGTATCTAAAGACATTATTTGTAATGGTCTCTCTACAGGACCTAAATATGACAAACATCCAAACTTCTTGTTTAGTCTTGTCTGGTTTTTTATACAAGTTTCACATATTTTGCAGATCATTTTTATATTATCTAATAAATTTGGTGCTGTATAAAATGGTTTCATTTTCGCTTCTATTTGACCTACTCCAATGTGGCAGAATTCGTTATGTATTTTCTTTATAAGTATTTTACTGTATTCTTCACTCAAAACTATTTTTTTTTTCCATTCTGCTTGTAATAGATATCATTTTCAATAATAATATGTTTCTTGTCTTTTAAATCTGCGTTTTGTTTTTGGTCATTTTTTATATCATTTATACTTATTATATTTACTGTTTGTAATTTATCATCATTATTTTCATAGAATTCGTAAAAAGGGCTTCTGCTAAGGCAGTCAGCTTCGGTATTATCCTCTCCGGGATTATATATGTAACAGGCAGAATGAATCATCGCAGACCCCATAAAGTATATATATTCTTGATCAGGGCGATGAGCTGAGTCGATATAGCCCTGTCCGTCCGTCCGTCCGTATGAGTGCGTCGATCTCAGAAGTTATAAGAGCTAGAGAGCTGAAATTGTATTGTATGCATACTCGTGTATACCATACGCAGTACGAGTTTATCATATTTTTTCGATAACTGATTCGATATCTTTTTTATCGAGGATAATCGATAAATTGATATTGTTTTTTCAGTCCTATTTGAACACTATAGACCTAGAGACTTCAGATTTACTGTGGATATACATTTGATGGATACACACATTTTGTAATTTACAGATTTTGGATACCACGCCCCCTTCGTCCCCAATTTGCAAAAAACGTATATTAAGTACTAGAGACTTGTGCTTTGGAATATACACACATTTATACATTATGAATACGTTCTGAAAATTACATTAAGATTGTACGTCTACAAACGAAATTATTCAACAAATAAATTCTCATAATATTGCCCATACCGCAGCGCAGCCCAAGCGAATTGGTTCGAGCACAAGTATTGTTTTACTTTACTAAAGGCTATTTCACAATCAGTTGACCAAACATACCTTACATCTTTTCTGAGCAAGTTGTGTAGGGGATCGAGCAAAAATTGAGACGTTAGGAATGTTTCTTATTATGTGGTAAAGGAAAGTCTATTATGGATTTTAAATTATCTCTTAGAGGAGTCACCAAATTTTCTGCATATCATAATATCATCTTTGTAGTCTACAACAATTTTTGATAAGTTGTACTTTCTAATTATATTCACCAGAATTCTTTGAAATGTTGCTGGAATTGTTTTTAATCCAAAAGGGAGGCATGTCCATTGATAATTACCTTCTTGTGTTACAAATCCAGTCCTTGGCCTATCTTGAATTCTCAATGGTATAGACGGCTGAGTTTGTGTCCAGCGTTGTGAAAAATTTACAATCAACTGTCTAAGCCATTAAATCTTCAATTAAAGGGAATGGTTGTGATAGAGGTACTATTAGTTTATGTTTCAATAAGTGAGCCACTTGCTTTTCGATTTCAACTCTATCTTCTATCGAACATCTGTAGGGTCATTTGTAACAGTATTTTTATACTCATTCAAAAAGTGAAGTAGTATATTTGTTTTGTGCAATGTCCGTCTTGCTGTCCGTTCGTCTGTCCGTCCGTACGTCTGTCCATCTGTCCGTATGAACGCAGTTCAATTCGCCGCTATTGAAGAGTCTTGAAATTTGGAACACATACTCGTGTATAACTCCGATTTATAAAGTGTTAAAATTTTCCCGATCCGCCCACTAGGGGCGTGGCAAATCGGAAAATTCATTTTCCGAAATACCAGAAACCATGTTAGTTGAAGAGCTAGAACGTTGAAATTTGGTATGTAGGTCCGCGTCGACCATCCAAGTCCATCAAGCCATGGCGGATATATCTACGCCCATTGGGGCGTGGCAAATCTGATAAAACTGTATCTCCGAAAGTCATAAAGCTAGAAAGTTGAAATTTTGCACGTGAGCTAATGTTATGATTCTATAATGACTGATGAAAAAATTTTATGTTTACGCTCACTAGGGGCGTGGCAAGTCGGACCTGAAGATATAGTGATTTTTCAAATTTTGCTATATTTTAGGTACTATTGATGCTAGAGACCTGAAATTTTGTATATATGCGCGGGGTGACAAACCACGTCCAACGAGCTATGGTGGATATATGTCCTCCCAAAGGGGGCGTGGCAAACCGCAAAAGCTTATATCTCCTACAGTTTAAGAGCTAGATGCTTCAAATTTGGATAGTTGAGTTGCTCGAAACATCCTCTATCGATGTCCTAAAAATAATAGTTACGCCTCTTTGTGGGCGTGGCATATCGAAATATACCCTGTAATTATCACATTTTTGGAGCGTAAGCATTCAAAGAACAGGCCAAAAATGAGGCGTCTACGACCACTAGGGGCGTGGCAATCCGCATTTGTAGTATCAAATTGCGATATTTATATGCGTGACACAACTATGTATGTTTATGTAAATACAAATAGGCTTAATAGGCATTGATAACACGGAAGTAAACATTTGTAAAAAATTCAAAAAATATAAAAAAAAGGTAATAACAAAAATTTGCAATTTACAAAAAAAGAGTTCCGCGGGATTTGAACTCGCACCCAAATAGAATGTTTTTCAAAATAACTAAAACGAATTAAACCGGCGCCTCTGCTGACAGCGCTACCGCTTGCTTTCAACAACAGTAAATAAAACGATATGACATTCTTGTTATGAAAAGCCAGAGTAGCGGTTGAAAACTTCAAGAATAATGCAAAAAGAAATCAGTCGCATTTGAAATTCTTAGAAAACGCTAGAGTACACATATACACACATAAAAGTGAGCGCGTGTATAAGTATGCTGTATGTCATATAAGCATATGCCCACAGTATTGTAGTGTATACAATATATGAAGTTGACATATGCCCGAAATATAAGTAAGAGTATTATGCTCACAACATAGCAACACTTTGTTGCTTTATTTATATTATAACAACATAAGTGCCATAATACGATCGGCCGCTTATGTACAGACCAGCCTGCAGCGTGGGATCTGCAACGTAAGTATTGTTACGTTCTTGTCCACGCCGCAGCTTAAACGCTAAAATGTATATGCCTTCTGCATATGCATACAAACATATATACACACACATACAGCATGCTATATACTCCCATTCTGCCGCTGCTTTAAGCGACAGAATTCTTGATGTAAACTTTATGTATTTTAAGCTAAGAATTTATTTGAATAATATACAGAGGGCATTCGCTGTCCAGAGCTAAAACTAGAAAGACGTTGCAGACGAATGGTTCATTTTATTACAATATGTTATGAGGGCTATTTAAGAAGAAACAAATTTAAACTTATAAAATTGTTCGATTAAGAAAAAGAAAAGTATTAAGTGCCTCTATTTTATAATAAAAACAAAATATGTATGAAAAAAAAAAAAAAAACATAACATTGAAGGGGCTTTGAACCTCCGCTACTCTAACATAACTTTCGTCGCCTTTAGCACCCACGCTATTGCATTGCTTGACTATATGGTAGCCAAAATGCAATAACGTAATAACAGAGCATCATCTGAGAAAACTACAGTAACAGCTAGAAAATCCAGAAATCAATCGCAATTCTTAGAATATGCAAAAAGGCGCGCTTTGGTCTATACGCATAGAATAAACGATGAGTGTGTGCACATGTATTAGAAAATCGCGCTGATCTGCTGCTAGCTTGGAACTGGTATCCAAAATATAACTAAAATTAAAATTTTATAAAATTGATTTGAAGATCCTAGTTCTCAAGATGTACTAGATATAAACGGCAATAGCTATCGATGATTTTTATACTCATTCACGAAGGGAATTATTATACTCATTCACGAAGTGAATTAGTATATTGGTTTTGTGTCCGTCTGTCCGTCTGTCCGTATGAACGCAGTTTATTTCGCCGCTAATGAAGCTAGAGTCATGAAGTTTGGAACACATACTCGTGTATAAATCCGATTTAGAAAGTGTTAAAATTTTCCCGATCCGCCCACTAGGGGCGTGGCAAATCGGAAAATGCATTTTTCGATATACCAGAAACCATATGTTCAGGCATGAACATATGAATATACGAAGATCGTATACATGCCTCCGACGCACTCAACAACTAGCAGGTAGTGCGATAGGAAAAGATAAGGCCACATGTACGGACTCTTTAAATAGACAGATGATCACCAACCCTTGCAACCCCAGAGTCACATTACGGAAGAGACGAGCGCTGAGCCTTACAACCTCAGCGATAGGATAAGAATAGCTAATAGACCAACGCGGAGCTTTACAAACTCTGCGAAAAGATAAGAAAATGTAATAGACCAATGCTGAGCCTTACACACTCAGCAATAGACGCACTAGATTTAAGGGTTGAAAATATACATGAGTCTGGGTATATAAGCCCAGGCTCAGAATAATAAAGATCAATACGAAACTAAACACCATCATAGTCAAGTGTATTCGTTCACCATATTAGTTGAAGAGCTAGAAAGCTTAAATTTGGTATGTAGGTCCGCGTCGACCATCCAAGTCGGTCAAGCTATGGCGGATATATCTACGCCCATTGGGGGCGGATGTCGGACCTGAAGATATAGTGATTTTTCAAATTTTGCTATATTTTAGGTACTATTGATGCTAGAGACCTGAAATTTGGTATATATACGCGGGGTGACAACCCACGTCCAAGGAGCTATGGTGGATATATGTCTGCCCAAAGCAGCGTGGCAAACCGCAAAAGCTTATATCTCCTACAGTTTCAGAGCTAGATGCTTCAAATTAGGATAGTTGAGTTACTGGTAACATCCTCTATCGATGTCCCAAAAATAATAGTTACGCTTCTTTGGGGTGTGGCATATCGAATTTTCACATTTTTGGAGCGTAAGCATTCAAATTTGGCATGTACGTTACCGTTAGCTCGCTCTAAGAACTGGCTAAAAATGAGGCGTCTACGACCACTAGGGGCGTGGCAATCCGCATTTGTATTTACAAATAGGCTTAATAGGAATTGATAACACGGAAGTAAACATTTTTATAAAATTAAAAAAATATAAAAGAAGCTAAAATAACAAAAATTTGCAATTTACAAAAAATAGTTTTCCACGGATTTGAACTCGCACCCAAGCCAAATAGAATGTTTGTCAAAATAACTAAAATGAATTTAACCGGCGTCTCTGCCGACAGCGCTACCGCCTGCTTTGAACAACAGTAAATAAAACGAAATAACATTCTTGTTATGAAAAGCCAGAGTAGCCGTTGAAAACTTCAAGAACAATGCAAAAACAAATCAGTCGCATTTGAGATTCTTAGAACACGCTAGAGTACGCATTTATGTGTATATAAAAGTGAGCGCGTGTATAAAAAGGCTGGAATGCCTGATGCTATGCGTGCAGACTTATGTGTATATGTATGTATATATGTATATACATTATATACATACATACATATATGCGTATATGTATGAGGGCTATTTAAGAATTTCTATTTTATAATAATTATACGCATAGTAATGATAAAACCACAATCTGAGAACGTACGTCCAGAAAAAAAGTTATTAAACAATTAAGTTTCCATAGTAAGCCCACACTGCAGCCCATGCGTGCGCGCCTATTGGTGTCTATGTATGTGTTTGCGTGTGTATGTGTGTGTTTGTGTCAGCAGAGAGACGCTAAAAATGATTGAAATGGCTGTTGCTTGAAGGGTTCAGGGGATCTCGTAGTCGAGCACTCTCGACTAGAGTTTTCTTACTTGTTCTATTGGGTATTCTACGTGAGAAACGTTTTTGAAGGGTTCTGCTTGTTTTACTAAGCTTTTATAAGTATTTTTTTGTATGTTAGTTAGGTTTACTGTTAAATAGTGGTATTCGTAGTCAGATGGTAGGTCCATTGTTCCTGTCTTGAAAATTAAGTAGCCGTTGGGTGCTTTTATGGGGTTGATTTCAATACTTTGGGTAATTGTTGATGGTATCATTATTAAGAGTAAGAGTAGTAGAGTGTTGATTTCTGAAATTATTTGTTGTATTTGCTTACGTTCATTTTCTTTTTCTTTTTAAATTTAGATTTATAGTGTGTGGTTTGTCTACCTCTATTAGTTTCTACAAAATGTTTTTCGTCTGTCTGTGTTATTAACCCTGTTTTCTTGAATGGAGTTGTGGTCTTGGTTTTTACTAGAGGGGCGTGTTTATAACCTGTGTTTATTTCGTAACCGATTTTATCTTTATTAAGATTTGAAATTTTGTTTTTCTTATTAGTCTGTGTGTCATATAATGGGGTGCCTGCGTAAATAAATATATCTGCTGGAGTTCTGTTTGTTGTTAAGTGCTTTGTCTTGTGGTTGTACGTGTATAGAATAGTTTCAAATTTAGTTTGTTTATTCTCTATGTCTGATTCTGTATTGATGATTCTTAGTTTTTCCTTGATTGTTCTGTGGAATCTTTCTATATCAGCGATACCATTTTTACTAGTAGTTATTCTAATGTTTACGTTTTCAGATTTTAACCAATTCTGTAGGGCTGCACATATAAATGCTGAGTCTTTATCTGCCTTGATTTCTGTGGGTTTTCCCATGTCATTAAATATTTTTATGATAGCTCTTTTGGTTTCGAGCCAATCACGACTGTTGACTTCTACTAGGTTACCAAATTTGGAATATATGTCGATACAAGATAGAAATTGTTTATTGTCAATTAAATAAAAGCCCATGATGTATTTATCTCTAGGATTGTATACCTCTGGTGTAATTTCGAAGGTTAATTTTGTGTTTCTATTTTCGGACTTACATAAGTTACAAATTTCACATTCGTTTATAATATTCTGTATTAGATTTTGGTGGTCTGGGAAATAAAATTTGTCTTTGAAACAATTAAGAGTTTTTGTGATACCTGGGTGAAGTAGTTTTTTATGGTTTGAGAGGATGGTTTCTTTGAATTCTGCAAAAGTGAGGATGTCTTTTATTATACCCTGAACCCATTGAAAATGGGAAATCAGGGTATAATGGTTTTGTTAAAAGTATGTAACAGGGAGAAGGAGGCGTGGCAGACCCAACAAAGTATATATATTCTTGATCAGGGCGACGAACTGAGTCGATTTAGCCCTGTCCGTCTGTCTGTCCGTCCGTCCGTATGTATGAACGCGCCTATGTGTGTCTATGTATGTGTGTTTGCGTGTGTATGTGTGTGTTTGTGTAAGCAGAGAGACCCTAAAAATAAATGAAAAGGCTGTTGCTTGAAGGGTTCAGGGGATCTCGTAGTCGAGCAGTCTCGACTAGAGCTTTCTTACTTGTTTAATTTTGATGTTGTTCTTAAAGTTTTTGTTTTACTGTTAGGACTTATGATTTCTGCATAAGCTTTTTGAAATATTGGGAAGTCGGAAATGTTATGAAAGTATAATGCGTTGTTCTTTTGGCAGAGATATGATTTAATTATTTCTTTGGCAAAACTATCGGTCATTTCAGTGTAGGTTATTTTTATTTTAGTTTTGTGGAAGTAATGTGTAATATTTACTTGGTTTTCATTCCCTTTTATGAGTTTTATTTGTCTGTTATACGAATTTAAAGGTCTTTCTGAAATGGGTATTAGAGTTTGATTATCTTCTTGAGCGCTATGAATAGTTTCTAGGGAAGTATTGGCTTTTTCTCCTAAGAAATTTTCGTTTAGTTTGATTCTAGAAAGGGCGTCAGCTACATAATTTTCTTTTCCTGGTAAGTACTTGATATCGTAGTCGTATTCGCTTAATTTTATCTTCCATCTTTGTAATTTCATATTGGGTTCTTTTATATTGTGTATATGGTCACTAAGTATTTGAAACTTTCGACCGAAGAGATAAGGTCTGAAGTATTTGGTTGCCCAAATAATAGCTAATAGTTCTTTTTCTATTGCTGAGTAATTGAGTTCGTGTTCGTTTAGCGTTCTGCTTGCAAAGCAAATTGCTTTGTGATCTTGTGAAAGGACTGCTCCTATAGCTACATTACTTGCATCTGTAGTTAGTGAAAAAGTTTTATTGAAATCCGGATATATTAGTATGGGGTCACTTGTTATAAGTATTTTTAGTTTTTCGAAGGCTGAGATGTAGTCTTGATTCTTTATATCGATTTTTGAATTTTTCTTTAAACCTAGTGTGAGGGGTTTTGCTATTTTTGCGAAATTTGGAATAAATTTACGGTAGAATCCGCAAAGACCTAAGAAGGATTTTATTTCTTTGGGTGTCTTAGGGATAGGAAAGTTTATTATTGCTGTTATTTTATCAGGGTTTGGTTTGATTCCTTCTGTAGTAATAATATGCCCTAAGAATTGTGTTTCTTTTTTTAAGAATTCGCATTTCTCTAATTGTAATTTTAAGTTAGCTTTGCGCAATCTGTCAAATACTCTTTTTAGGGAGGCTAGATGTTCTTCTAATGAAGTTGAAAAAATGATTATGTCATCGAGATAAATTAGACAATCTTTATAGATTAAATCTTCTAAAAGGTTATCCATACATCTTTGAAATGTTGCGGGGCATTTTTAAGACCGAAGGGCATACGTGTGAACTCGTAATGTCCTTGTTTAGTTGAGAATGCGGTTTTTGCAATAGAATTAGGGTCCATTTGGATTTGATGGAATCCCTTTGTGAGGTCAATAGTGGTGAAATACTGACATTTGCCTAGTTTGTCAAGTATTTCATCCATGACTGGTATTGGGTATTTATCATCTATGGTTATTTCATTTAATCCGCGATAGTCTATGACTAAGCGATATTTTTTCTCTTTGGAAGCGTCCTCTTTTTTAGGTACGATCCATATTGGTGAACAATAGGGCGAATTAGATTTTCGTATGATTTCCTGTTTTAACATTTCTTCAATTTGTTTGTTGACTTCATCGTCAAGAATTTGAGGGTGCCTATAGGGATGTTTATAGATAGGGTCCTCATGTTTAGTTATAATTTTGTGTTTAATAGTACTGGTAAAGGTCAAATTTTCACCCTTCCTGTATTGGATGTCACTATAATCGTGAAGTATTTTTTTTAATTTGTCCTTTTCTTCTGGATTCAAATGATCCAACCTATACTCATTTCTCTCCTCGATATTATTATTTATCTCATACGAAAATAAGTCGTATTCGAATTCTGCGGGAGGATAAGGTGTTTGCTTAAGGATTTCATCATCGTATTGGAAGTGAAATATGTAATTCCCTATGCTTACACTGTCCTTTGCATAATTAATAATGGCTTTGCATGCCGAGAGGTAGTTTCTACCATAATAATTTATCGTAAGTGGATGAGAATTTGTGGCAAAAGAATTTTTGTTTAGTTGGACAGAGTTTACTGGGTGCGAACGATACGCTTTTGTTAAGTTCTATTATGCCTTTAATTGTCTGCACTTTTAGATACTCTATAAGATTTATAGAAGACCCAGTATCTATTATGCATTTAAGAGGGGTATTATTCATAACGAGTCTGATGTAGGAGTTTCGGTTGATACAACTGAGTTCGGTTGATCCGAGGCAGCTTGAAGAAAATTTTCTGACCAATCCATCTTAGACTGACCACTATTACTTTCTCTAGCTCTTTTAGTGGGTTGGTTAATAAATGGGTTTTGGTTTTTGTTGTTGAATAGGTTTTTGTTGGTTTAATGGGTTTTGTTGTATTCCCTGATTAAGTTTGTTAGTAAATTCATTGTATAACTGTTGGTTATTAGAGTTGTTGTGCCCTGGTTGAGTAGCTTGATAATTATTATTCTGTCTATAGTTGGTGTGCTTTTTAAAGTGATTTGGATTACTATTTTGGTTCTGATTAGAGGAATATCTAGGTTTATCTGAGGTACTATCTTCGTATAACCCTTCTCTTTGAGCTACTTGTCTTAGACCTGACACCGTTGAAATATCATATTTCATTAGAGTCATAAAGATTCTGTCCGGTAACTTTCTAGTAATAACGTCTTTAACAGTATTGTTCATTGCGTTTGAATAAAGTTGTGTGTTAGCTGCGTCGCCTTCTAATATTAGCTTATCCATAATTATAGATGTCTTACTTTCTAAATACTCGATGAACTTGCGAAGGTTTCCAGTAAAGTTGGTGTTATATAGCCGTCGTAATAACTCTTCGTAGGGCGTATGAGTCTTGAACTCGCTGATCAGAGCTGCTCGTAGATTAAGCCAGTTTCCGGGTTGGGTGAGATGAGACACTCTTTGCGCATGTCCAGACAATTGCATTTCGATGGTCCCAAACATCACACTATGCTGCCTGACGTGTCTCGTAGGGTAGAGTTGCATGATGTAGTCAACTCGTTTGATGAAGGTGCTTAGTGATTTGGTATCACCGTCGAACGTGGGCACCTGCCGCAAAAGCGTAAGGGCCTGGTTGAGGTGAGCTTCCGACAATTCTAGAGTCATGATAAGGTCCTTTAGTTGGATTTCTTTGAGCACTGTTTGACTTCGAGAGTTCTTGAGTCGATCGAGCTTAAATTCGCGTCGATACTTTAGCGCATAAAAGGTTAGTTACGTTTAACACAGCTAAGCAAATTACCGATGCCTTAGAAACATAATTTTTCTTTAGCGGCACTAGTCGCGACTGTATTTCGTTTTAACGCACTTTCGCTTTTATCCTACCGGCTGCGCCAATATTATGTTTTACGTTGAGAGTTTTATACAAAAATATTTTATTTCACAACGGAGTACAATTTTATCTTAAAGTTCTAAATTGCGAATGCAACTGGATGTTAAAGTGATTTTCAATTGAACTGCACTAGCTAGATTTCGGAGGTCTTTTATACGGCTGGCTTGGAGCTTTTTCGTTGCTTAGGCTATGCTGAACTTTTGATTTTCTGGATCTTTCCTCGAGCTTTAGACTTTGGATCATTCTCGACTGGTCACTGCCAAATATGCTGAGTAGGGAGTTCCCACGAAAAGGGTTTGATGCGTTTTCAATCGTTGGGGTGTGATTTGTTTATAGTGAGTGGACGCTGGGATGATTGTTTCTAAGCGGACGCTTGGGTGCTTTGTTTACGAGTGGTCGCTAGGGCGATTTGTTTACGTTGAATGATGGAGGGGATCGTGGCTTTGGTGATTTGTTCAGGTATGGGTGAGCGCTGGTGGATATATCACTTCCCCATCCCAAAGAAATTAGCCTGTCCTCAGGCGGGAAATATCGGGTATAGTTGTGGAGTGGATTCTAATGGTCCAAGGGGAATGTTCTCGTCGGGTAATTGCTCTTCTGGCGTTGCATTCTTTGGTTTTATAGTTTTATCGTAATTCTTTTTGGTATTAACTTAAGTTTAACAATAGTAAATAATACTAAACCTAATAGTGTGATTACAAATGTTGTGGTTGTTATAATATTGAATATCTTATTATGTTTTGTGTTTTCTAGAATTATTTGTTTTGTCTGAGATATGATATTGGTTCAATTTTAGTTATATTATTTGTTAATAAATGTTTTGTGTATAATCTGAGACTGTGTTAACAATATTAATGTCATTTATCTGAATACTACAGTCATAAATTTTGATTATATTATTACCTTGAATGTAAATGTTGTTTATGTTACAATCTTGAATGATTTTAGTTTTTAGATAATTCCAAGTTACAATTATATTTGGTTCTACATAATTAATTTGGTGTGTTTTGAATATTTATGTATATTTACATTCAGCTGGCGTTTGAGTTATTATATTATATTCATTCATTTCTTGTTTTTTGTTGATTTTAATATGCTTTGTTATTGTGTATGTAGTAAGTCTCGTAAGTAATTTCTGTCAGTGTGTTGTTTTGTTGTTTTGTTCGTCCGGATAGGGTAAGATTTTATAGAGTGGTGTTTTAGTTATTTGTCTTGGTACGTGTGAAATTATGAATATTTCATTGCTGTCTGGTCTAAACCAATTGGAAGTTTTAACGTTTAAGATTTTTTCTGAATTTATGTTTAACATTTGCTGATGTTTTAATAATTTTGGGTTGAAAATTCCTAGTCTGGTTAATTGCATGCATAATTCGATATCTTCTATATATTCTATGAAATGTTCTATGTTAAATATGAGATAATTTAATTGTTTATCTGATTCTTGTGAGGTGCTCAAATTGTTGTAAATTTCTATGTTCTTGTTTACTGCGTTTATTAGATAGCTTAAGTGGTTATTTTGTGCTAAGTTATTGATTTTAAGTTCTAATTCTTCTTTATCGTTTTGATCTAGTGTGCCAAAAAGATATTTGTTTACTGTGCCTATTGCGTTTATTAAACCTCGTTTGTTTCTCTTGATAATTCGGATTCCGTTCATTTGACGATGCAGTTTTTATACCCTGAACCCATTGAAAATGGGAAATCAGGGTATAATGTTTTTGTTGAAATGTATGTAACAGGCAGAAGGAGGCGTGGCAGACCCCATAAAGAATTAAGGCGACGAACTGAGTCGATTTAGCCCTGTCCGTCTGTCCGTATGTTTGAACGCGTCGATTTCAGAAGATATAGAAGCTAGAGACTTCAACTTTTTTTAAAATGCTCGTATATAGCACGCGGATATCGAGTTTATCACTAAAAATCGATAACTCATCCCGTTATTTTTTTATCAAAAACCTTATCGAAATGCAGTTATAAAATTATATCTCCTACATCTTTAGAGCTAGAGTATCCAAATTTTAAATGTAGATTGATATGTACGTTATAGAATTTCGATTTTTGTTCAATTTCACCCCCCACCCTTATATCCGCCCCTCACACATAAGTTTGTAAAAGGCGTATTTCAAAAACTAGAGACTTCAGCTTTGGCAATTATTCGCATAGTAATGATAAAACCACAATCTGAGAACGTACGTCCAGAAAAAAAGTTATTAAACAATTAAGTTCCCATAGTAAGCCCACACTGCAGCCCATGCGTGCGCGCCTATTGGTGTCTATGTATGTGTTTGCGTGTGTATGTGTGTGTTTGTGTCAGCAGAGAGACGCTAAAAATGATTGAAATGGCTGTTGCTTGAAGGGTTCAGGGGATCTCGTAGTCGAGCACTCTCGACTAGAGTTTTCTTACTTGTTCTATTGGGTATTCTACGTGAGAAACGTTTTTGAAGGGTTCTGCTTGTTTTACTAAGTTTTTATAAGTATTTTGTATGTTAGTTAGGTTTACTGTTAAATAGTGGTATTCGTAGTCAGATGGTAGGTCCATTGTTCCTGTCTTGAAAATTAAGTAGCCGTTGGGTGCTTTTATGGGGTTGATTTCAATACTTTGGGTAATTGTTGATGGTATCATTATTAAGAGTAAGAGTAGTAGAGTGTTGATTTCTGAAATTATTTGTTGTATTTGCTTACGTTCATTTTCTTTTTCTTTTTAAATTTAGATTTATAGTGTGTGGTTTGTCTACCTCTATTAGTTTCTACAAAATGTTTTTCGTCTGTCTGTGTTATTAACCCTGTTTTCTTGAATGGAGTTGTGGTCTTGGTTTTTACTAGAGGGGCGTGTTTATAACCTGTGTTTATTTCGTAACCGATTTTATCTTTATTAAGATTTGAAATTTTGTTTTTCTTATTAGTCTGTGTGTCATATAATGGGGTGCCTGCGTAAATAAATATATCTGCTGGAGTTCTGTTTGTTGTTAAGTGCTTTGTCTTGTGGTTGTACGTGTATAGAATAGTTTCAAATTTAGTTTGTTTATTCTCTATGTCTGATTCTGTATTGATGATTCTTAGTTTTTCCTTGATTGTTCTGTGGAATCTTTCTATATCAGCGATACCATTTTTACTAGTATTTATGCTAATGTTTACGTTTTCAGATTTTAACCAATTCTGTAGGGGTGCACATATAAATGCTGAGTCTTTATCTGCCTTGATTTCTGTGGGTTTTCCCATGTCATTGAATATTTTTATGATAGCTCTTTTGGTTTCGAGCCAATCACGACTGTTGACTTCTACTAGGTTACCAAATTTGGAATATATGTCGATACAAGATAGAAATTGTTTATTGTCAATTAAATAAAAGTCCATGATGTATTTATCTCTAGGATTGTATACCTTTGGAGTAATTTCGAAGGTTAATTTTGTGTTTCTATTTTCGGACTTACATAAGTTACAAATTTCACATTCGTTTATAATATTCTGTATTAGATTTTGGTGGTCTGGGAAATAAAATTTGTCTTTGAAACAATTAAGAGTTTTTGTGATACCTGGGTGAAGTAGTTTTTTATGGTTTGAGAGGATGGTTTCTTTGAATTATGCAAAAGTGAGGATGTCTTTTATTATACCCTGAACCCATTGAAAATGGGAAATCAGGGTATAATGGTTTTGTTAAAAGTATGTAACAGGGAGAAGGAGGCGTGGCAGACCCAACAAAGTATATATATTCTTGATCAGGGCGACGAACTGAGTCGATTTAGCCCTGTCCGTCTGTCTGTCCGTCCGTCCGTATGTATGAACGCGCCTATGTGTGTCTATGTATGTGTGTTTGCGTGTGTATGTGTGTGTTTGCGTAAGCAGAGAGACCCTAAAAATAAATGAAAAGGCTGTTGCTTGAAGGGTTCAGGGGATCTCGTAGTCGAGCAGTCTCGACTAGAGCTTTCTTACTTGTTTGATTTTGATGTTGTTCTTAAAGTTTTTGTTTTACTGTTAGGACTTATGATTTCTGCATAAGCTTTTTGAAATATTGGGAAGTCGGAAATGTTATGAAAGTATAATGCGTTGTTCTTTTGGCAGAGATATGATTTAATTATTTCTTTGGCAAAACTATCGGTCATTTCAGTGTAGGTTATTATACCCTGAACCCATTGAAAATGGGAAATCAGGGTATAATGTTTTTGTTAAAAGTATGTAACAGGGAGAAGGAGGCGTGGCAGACCCAACAAAGTATATATATTCTTGATCAGGGCGACGAACTGAGTCGATTTAGCCCTGTCCGTCTGTCTGTCCGTCCGTCCGTCCGTCCGTCCGTCCGTCCGTCCGTCCGTCCGTCCGTCCGTATGTATGAACGCGTCGATTTCAGAAGATATAAAAGCTAGAGACTTGAACTTTTTTTTAAAATGACCGTATATAGCAGCGCGCATATCGAGTTTATCACCAAAAATCGATAACTCGTCCCGTTATTTTTTTATCGATCAAAAACCTTATCGAAATGCAGTTATAAAATTATATCTCCTACATCTTTAGAGCTAGAGTATCCAAATTTTAAATGTAGATTGATATGTACGTTATAGAATTTCGATTTTTGTTCAATTTCAACCCCCACCCTTATATCCACCCCCTCACCCATAAGCTTTTAAAAGGCGTATTTCAAATACTAGAGACTTGAGATTTGGCAATTATACGCATAGTAATGATAAAACCACAATCTGAAAGTTTCATGGAGAACGTACGTCCAGAAAAAAAGTTATTAAACAATTAAGTTCCCATAGTAAGCCCACACTGCAGCCCATGCGTGTGCGCCTATGTGTGTCTATGTATGTGTGTTTGCGTGTGTATGTGTGTGTTTGTGTGAGCAGAGAGACGCTAAAAATGATTGAAATGGCTGTTGCTTGAAGGGTTCAGGGGATCTCGTAGTCGAGCAGTCTCGACTAGAGCTTTCTTACTTGTTTTTATTTTAGTTTTGTGGAAGTAATGTGTAATATTTACTTGGTTTTCATTCCCTTTTATGAGTTATTTTTGTCTGTTATACGAATTTAAAGGTCTTTCTGAAATGGGTATTAGAGTTTGATTATCTTGTTGAGAGCTATGAATAGTTTCTAGGGAAGTATTGGCTTCTTCTCCTAAGAAATTTTCGTTTAGTTTGATTCTAGAAAAGGCGTCAGCTACATAATTTTCTTTTCCTGGTAAGTACTTGATATCGTAGTCGTATTCGCTTAATTTTATCTTCCATCTTTGTAATTTCATATTGGGTTCTTTTTATTGTGTAGCCATACTAATGGTTTATGGTCACTAAGTATTTGAAACTTTCGACCGAAGAGATAAGGTCTGAAGTATTTGGTTGCCCAAATAATAGCTAATAGTTCTTTTTCTATTGCTGAGTAATTGAGTTCGTGTTCGTTTAGCGTTCTGCTTGCAAAGCAAATTGCTTTGTGATCTTGTGAAAGGACTGCTCCTATAGCTACATTACTTGCATCTGTAGTTAGTGAAAAAGTTTTATTGAAATCCGGATATATTAGTATGGGGTCACTTGTTATAAGTATTTTTAGTTTTTCGAAGGCTGAGATGTAGTCTTGATTCTTTATATCGATTTTCGAATCTTTCTTTAAACCTAGTGTGAGGGGTTTTGCTATTTTTGCGAAATTTGGAATAAATTTACGGTAGAATCCGCAAAGACCTAAGAAGGATTTTATTTCTTTGGGTTTCTTAGAGATAGGAAAGTTTATTATTGCTGTTATTTTATCAGGGTTTGGTTTGATTCCTTCTGTAGTAATAATATGCCCTAAGAATTGTGTTTCTTTTTTTAAGAATTCGCATTTCTCTAATTGTAATTTTAAGTTAGCTTTGCGCAATCTGTCAAATACTCTTTTAGGGAGGCTAGATGTTCTTCTAATGAAGTTGAAAAAATGATTATGTCATCGAGATAAATTAGACAATCTTTATAGATTAAATCTTCTAAAAGGTTATCCATACATTTTTAAGACCGAAGGGCATACGTGTGAACTCGTAATGTCCTTGTTTAGTTGAGAATACGGTTTTTGCAATAGAATTTGATGGAATCCCTTTTGTGAGGTCAATAGTGGTGAAATACTGACATTTGCCTAGTTTGTCAAGGATTTCATCCATGACTGGTATTGGGTATTTATCATCTATGGTTATTTCATTTAATCCGCGATAGTCTATGACTAAGCGATATTTTTTCTCTTTGGAAGCGTCCTCTTTTTTAGGTACGATCCATATTGGATTGTTTTAACATTTCAATTTGTTTGTTGACTTCATCGTCAAGAATTTGAGGGTCCTATAGGAATGTTTATAGATAGGGTCCTCATGTTTAGTTATAATTTTGTGTTTAATAGTACTGGTAAAGGTCAAATTTTCACCCTTCCTGTGTTGGATGTCACTATAATCGTGAAGTATTTTTTTAATTTGTCCTTTTCTTCTGGATTCAAATGATCCAACCTATACTCATTTCTCTCCTCGATATTATTATTTATCTCATACGAAAATAAGTCGTATTCGAATTCTGCGGGAGGATAAGGTGTTTGCTTAAGGATTTCATCATCGTATTGGAAGTGAAATATGTAATTCCCTATGCTTACACTGTCCTTTGCATAATTAATAATGGCTTTGCATGCCGAGAGGTAGTTTCTACCATAATAATTTATCGTAAGTGGATGAGAATTTGTGGCAAAAGAATTTTTGTTTAGTTGTACAGAGTTTACTGGGTGCGAACGATACGCTTTTGTTAAGTTCTATTATGCCTTTAATTGTCTGCACTTTTAGATACTCTATAAGATTTATAGAAGACCCAGTATCTATTATGCATTTAAGAGGGGTATTATTCATAACGAGTCTGATGTAGGGGTTTCGGTTGATACAACTGAGTTCGGTTGATCCGAGGCAGCTTGAAGAAAATTTTCTGACCAATCCATCTTAGACTGACCACTATTACTTTCTCTAGCTCTTTTAGTGGGTTGGTTAATAAATGGGTTTTGGTTTTTGTTGTTGAATAGGTTTTTGTTGGTTTAATGGGTTTTGTTGTATTCCCTGATTAAGTTTGTTAGTAAATTCATTGTATAACTGTTGGTTATTAGAGTTGTTGTGCCCTGGTTGAGTAGCTTGATAATTATTATTCTGTCTATAGTTGGTGTGCTTTTTAAAGTGATTTGGATTACTATTTTGGTTCTGATTAGAGGAATATCTAGGTTTATCTGAGGTACTATCTTCGTATAACCCTTCTCTTTGAGCTACTTGTCTTAGACCTGACACCGTTGAAATATCATATTTCATTAGAGTCATAAAGATTCTGTCCGGTAACTTTCTAGTAATAACGTCTTTAACAGTATTGTTCATTGCGTTTGAATAAAGTTGTGTGTTAGCTGCGTCGCCTTCTAATATTAGCTTATCCATAATTATAGATGTCTTACTTTCTAAATACTCGATGAACTTGCGAAGGTTTCCAGTAAAGTTGGTGTTATATAGCCGTCGTAATAACTCTTCGTAGGGCGTATGAGTCTTGAACTCGCTGATCAGAGCTGCTCGTAGATTAAGCCAGTTTCCGGGTTGGGTGAGATGAGACACTCTTTGCGCATGTCCAGACAATTGCATTTCGATGGTCCCAAACATCACACTATGCTGCCTGACGTGTCTCGTAGGGTAGAGTTGCATGATGTAGTCAACTCGTTTGATGAAGGTGCTTAGTGATTTGGTATCACCGTCGAACGTGGGCACCTGCCGCAAAAGCGTAAGGGCCTGGTTGAGGTGAGCTTCCGACAATTCTAGAGTCATGATAAGGTCCTTTAGTTGGATTTCTTTGAGCACTGTTTGACTTCGAGAGTTCTTGAGTCGATCGAGCTTAAATTCGCGTCGATACTTTAGCGCATAAAAGGTTAGTTACGTTTAACACAGCTAAGCAAATTACCGATGCCTTAGAAACATAATTTTTCTTTAGCGGCACTAGTCGCGACTGTATTTCGTTTTAACGCACTTTCGCTTTTATCCTACCGGCTGCGCCAATATTATGTTTTACGTTGAGAGTTTTATACAAAAATATTTTATTTCACAACGGAGTACAATTTTATCTTAAAGTTCTAAATTGCGAATGCAACTGGATGTTAAAGTGATTTTCAATTGAACTGCACTAGCTAGATTTCGGAGGTCTTTTATACGGCTGGCTTGGAGCTTTTTCGTTGCTTAGGCTATGCTGAACTTTTGATTTTCTGGATCTTTCCTCGAGCTTTAGACTTTGGATCATTCTCGACTGGTCACTGCCAAATATGCTGAGTAGGGAGTTCCCACGAAAAGGGTTTGATGCGTTTCCAATCGTTGGGGTGTGATTTGTGTGAGTGGACGCTGGGATGATTGTTTCTAAGCGGACGCTTGGGTGCTTTGTTTACGAGTGGTCGCTAAGGCGATTTGTTTACGTTGAATGATGGAGGGGATCGTGGCTTTGGTGATTTGTTTAAGTATGGGTGAGCGCTGGTGGAAATATCACTATATGTATATACATATATATACATACATATATGCGTATAAATTATGAGGGCTATTTAAGAAGAAACAAATTTAAACTTATAAAATTGTTCGATTAAGAAAAAGAAAAGTATTAAGTGCACCTCATTAAAGCTCGCACCTTCCCAATAAAAAAAAAAAAAAAAAAAAAAAAAAAAAAAAAAAAAAACATAACATTGAAGGGGCTTTGAACCTCCGCTACTCTAACATAACTTTCGTCGCCTTTAGCATCCACGCTATTGCATTGCTTGACTATATAGTAGCTAAAATGCAATAACGTAATAACAGAGCGTCATCTGAGAAAACTACAGTAACAGCTAGAAAATCCAGAAATCAATCGCAATTCTTAGAATATGCAAAAAGGCGCGCTTTGGTCTATACGCATAGAATAAACGATGAGTGTGTGCACATGTATTAGAAAATCGCGCTGATCTGCTGCTAGCGTGGAACCGGTAACCAAAATATAACTAAAGTCATAATTTTATAAAATTGATTTGAAGATCCTAGTTCTAAAGATGTACTAGATATAAACGGCAATAGCTATCTATGATTTTTATACTCATTCACGAAGTGAATGAACGTATGAACGCAGTTCATTTCGCCGCTATTGAAGCTAGAGTCTTGAAATTTGGAACACATTCTCGTGTATAACTCCGATTTATAGTGTGTTAAAATTTTCCCGATCCGCCCACTAGGGGCGATATACCAGAAACCATATAGTTGAAGAGCTAGAAAGTTGAAATTTGGTATGTAGGTCCGTCGACCACCCAAGTCCATCAGGCTATAGTGGATATATCTACGCCCATTGGGGGCGTGGAAAATCGGACAAAACTGTATCTCCGGAAGTAATAAAGCTAGAAAGTAATTTTGCACTTGAGCTAACGGTATGATTCTATAATGACTGATAAAAAATTTTTATGTTTACGCCCACTAGGGGCGTGGCAAATCGGACCTGAAGATATAGTGATTTTTCAAATTTTGCTATTGTTGAGGAACCATTTGTCACTTCTACATATATCACATTATTTAGCATATTTGTTATTATTTGTCATTATTTAGTATATTTTAGATTTTTTTACATAGTATCACTAACCAGAGAACACATAGACTAGACATGTAGAGCAATATTTTCTCCACGCCGCAACATCTATGTAGCAGGTCCCGGCCAACTTCGTATTCGCTCGGCTTGGTATTGGCTGGCTCGAGTAATGAAAAATAGCACGACGAAATCAGTGCGCTCTAAGCACGCAGACGAAATAGTCATGTTTTATGCGCTTGTCGTTTTTGTCCTACTCTCTCTCACACTCTATCTCTCTCTCTCTCTCTCTCTGTGGGCTCAGCAGCGCACAAAAATTGAAATTTGTTCGCGACGGTCCCAGCTCTTTCCTTTTGAGTGAAGAGTATACCGAAATCTTAAAATCGTTTGCGACATTCATGCAACAAAATGTTAGCGTTTCGATATATATTTATGGGAAGGGTATGCAAGCGTGAGGCGCATAAAGAATATGATCTCGCTACGGGCATGCACACACACACACTTGTAGTCCCTTGCTACATTGTTGTCACTTGCTGGATCCACATATCCCTGCACATCTTCATATTTATAAAGTTCGTCGCCAAGATTGACAAACTGCTTCCAAACCTGAACCAGCGTGTCCAGTTTGGTATCAATATCGAAGAATATACAGCCATCAGGTCGATGCTCTGCGTATCCAGAAATACGCGTAATCGTTGCCTTCAATCTACCTCTGGCTCCCAGTAAGGTACGTAGATTTTCCATTGTAGCTTGCTGCGTTGCCCGCAGTAAATCCAAGTTATTATGCAAAGTAGCCAGGTATCAACGTAATGTAATGAAATTGCCGTGTCTCTAGCAGCCGAACATAACCATTACGGCAAATCACCGCACGTTTCCAATGGTGCGAACTGCTTATTACGTATGATGCCAAATATCGATACGTAATTCCAAGAATCTGCAAATGCTGCTGTTTTCAAAAACTCCAAAGTGAGTATTCAGTAGCAATGCCCAACGGCTCCGGCTCGAAGGACCAAATTTATGATGATTAATTAAACGTTCTTTATCTTATATGAACTGTAACAGCCAATTGCTGGCACGCTCAACCTTTCTGTTAGTTTGCTTACTTCATACTAGCATAGTTGTATCGACTTAACAGATAAAATATCACGATATCACTTCATTCGCCGATAACAATTAAGCTACATACTATCACTGACCAAACAACACAGACTAGACATGTAGTGCAATGTTTTTCAACACCGAAAAATCGGAAGCCTAGGGCCTATCAACTTTGTATTTGCTTGGCTCTTCAGTTTTAGGGTTCAGGCTACGAAAATATGGAAGCACAAAATCATTCGCCTTCATGCGCTCGACCGAGATGGTCGACTATCGAACAAAATAACCTTTATGCTCAATTTGTTTTCTTACTCTCTCTCTCTCTCTCTCTCTCTGCTTTTTACTCTCTCAAATGTATATATGTATGTGTGCATGTAAGCACAAGCAGCAGCCCACAAAAATTGAAATTTGTTCGCGTTAGACTGCCGTTTCTTCCCTTCTGTGTGAAGAGTATTCCGACTCTTCAAACCGTTTGCCAAGCTCGTACAAAATATTTGCGTTTTCGTTATTATTTGTGGGAAAGGTATAAAAGCGTAGTGCGCATAAAGAAAATGTTTTCGCGATGAGCATGCACGCACACACTTGCAGTTCCTCACTACGTGTGTGAGCATTTGTATGCCAGTGTGCGAAGCTCTTGCTGCCTGAAGCAATTTTAAAGCCTAGCATTTACATTTGGTCGGTCTTCCGGACTGTCATAACCACTTCACACAGATGTGCTATGTATGAACATACATATGTATGTAGGGACACGAAAAAAGTATCGATATTTTCGGTATCGGATACATTGGAGCGATGATACCGATACTTTTTACTCGATGTTTTGGTTTCGATATTTTTACTTATCAAGTATCTCTAGAGCCATATCACTAACCAGAGAACACATAGACTAGACATGTAGAGCAATATTTTCTCCACGCCGCAACATCTATGTAGCAGGTCCCGGCCAACTTCGTATTCGCTCGGCTTGGTATTGGCTGGCTCGAGTAATGAAAAATAGCACGACGAAATCAGTGCGCTCTAAGCACGCAGACGAAATAGTCATGTTTTATGCGCTTGTCGTTTTTGTCCTACTCTCTCTCACACTCTATCTCTCTCTCTCTCTCTGTGGGCTCTAAAATCATGAAGCTCAGCAGCGCACAAAAATTGAAATTTGTTCGCGACGGTCACAGCTCTTTCCTTTTGAGTGAAGAGTATACCGAAATCTTAAAATCGTTTGCGACATTCATGCAACAAAATGTTAGCGGTTCGATATATATTTATGCAAGCGTGAGGCGCATAAAGAATATGATCTCGCTACGGGCATGCACACACACACACTTGTAGTCCCTTGCTACATTTAAGAGCATTCCTGACCTGCGTGCGTTACTCTTGCTGCTTGTAATAATTTTAAAGTCCAGCATTTGCATTTGGTCGGTTTTACGGACTGTTATGGTACTTCCAGCTTTGGAGAAAAGGCGCTCAGAGGGCACGGACGTCGCGGGAACTCCCAAATACTTTTGAGCTAGGTTGTATAGTTTGGGATATACAACTTTCATATCACCCCATTGTTTTAAAGGGTCGATAGAAAGTGGTAAAACGTGGGTAGACAGGTAGCGACCTACTTCGTCATCGTTCATAGTAGATCTTGTTTTTTTGTTTCGCTTCCCTGCGTGCGTCCACTTTTTATAATCACTCCAAAGATTGTTTGCTGAGTCTATGGAAGTATCACTCTCATTTTCACTCGAGAGAGAATTAGGACTGGATAATATAAATTTTCTTAGTAAATTAATTGCTTTCGTACAAGCTACTTTATCTTTAAAAGGGATATTTTTGAATCTTGGATCCAGTAAACAAGCTATCGCAAGTAGGTGGTTTTCTTCGATGGATCCGAATCGCCGTTCCAATTGTTTAATGATTTCTTTCTTTACGGCATGCACCGTTGTCCGCACCTATATCCACATGTACATTATTAATCTGGTTCTTCAGGGTATTTACCATCGGTATTATTTTACTTATTGTCACGTATTGTTCGCCCGACAGCTCTTTGGTAACATTCTCTAGTGGTCTCAAAATACTTATCAATGTTTTAATTTTTTGTATTTCATCAGTTGAGAGTGTGGGCGGTGCTTTAACATTCAACAATAAAACTTGATACGCCATAGGCGCTAGCTCAATAAATCTCTGGAGCATATAATAAATGGAATTCCACCGTGTCTTTACATCCAAAATCAGTTTAAGAGGTTGAGAGCAAGCTTGCCTTTCTCGTAACGGATCGCTGGCAATTACACTGCTCTTGAAGAATTTTACAATTTCTCGGACTTTGCTTATTAATACATTGAAGTCATTAACTGACAAAGCGGATGTAGCAATAAGATTGATTGTATGGGCAAAGCAAGACAAGTGTTTGCTTTCCCCAACAAACATTTTTATAGCTGCTGTCATGTTGGGTCCGTTGTCTGTCACTACCGCAGTTATTTTTTCGGTATTTATGTGCATGTTTGCACAAATTTCGATTAATTTTGCAGCTATATTTTCTCCAGTATGCCTTTCATTTAGAGCAACCGTGGCTATGCAACGCGAGATAAGACCATCCTTACATAAATAATGAGCAGTAACTTCCAAATAGCTTGTAAGGGTCATCATTTCGGTCCAAACATCACATGTTAGAGCCACCTGTGCTATATTTTCAAATATGCATTGCATTTTACAATGCATTACAGTGTAAAAATGATCCATTTGAGTTTTTTGCGTATCAACGGTTGCAATTTTAAATGATGGGAAGGCTCTCTTCATCAATTTCTGAAATCCACGCCCTTTAACAATATCAAATGGTCTTTTGTCGGCACAAATAAAGTAAAGCAAGCACTTGCAGAGTATTGCATGATCTTTTCCGCCATCAGAATACGAAAATTTGCGTTCCATTGATTGTATAATGGACAGTTGTCTTAATGTTTTAGGTGAGTCATATATATTTTCCACATCGCTTTCATTTTCAGTATCATGTGGTGTATAAGCTTTTACAAATTTTACCACTGCAGATGAACTTGTTGATGGCTGCGGCTCAGTTTCATGACTTGATGAACTTATTAGGTCAAGATCTCTTGTAAAAGTTGATTGTTTTTATACCCTGAACCCATTGAAAATGGGAAATCAGGGTATAATGTTTTTGTTGAAATGTATGTAACAGGCAGAAGGAGGCGTGGCAGACCCCATAAAGTATATATATTCTTGATCAGGGCGACGAACTGAGTCGATTTAGCCCTGTCCGTCTGTCTGTCCGTCTGTCCGTATGTTTGAACGCGTCGATTTCCGAAGATATAGAAGCTAGAGACTTCAACTTTTTTTTAAAATGCTCGTATATAGCACGCGGATATCGAGTTTATCACTAAAAATCGATAACTCGTCCCATTATTTTTTTATCGATCAAAAACCTTATCGAAATGCAGTTATAAAATTATATCTCCTACATCTTTAGAGCTAGAGTATCCAAATTTTAAATGTAGATTGATATGTACGTTATAGAATTTCGATTTTTGTTCAATTTCACCCCCACCCCTATATCCACCCCCTCACCCACAAGTTTGTAAAAGGCGTATTTCAAATACTAGAGACTTGAGCTTTGGCAATTATACGCATAGTAATGATAAAACCACAATCTGAAAGTTTCATGGAGAACGTACGTCCAGAAAAAAAGTTATTAAACAATTAAGTTCCCATAGTAAGCCCACACTGCAGCCCATGCGTGTGCGCCTATGTGTGTCTATGTATGTGTGTTTGCGTGTGTATGTGTGTGTTTGTGTGAGCAGAGAGACGCTAAAAATGATTGAAATGGCTGTTGCTTGAAGGGTTCAGGGGATCTCGTAGTCGAGCACTCTCGAGTAGAGTTTTCTTACTTGTTTTCCAGTTTCTTTTGCACTAAAATATATGGAGCATAACAATTTTATAAATTTAAATATATATTTATGACAATATTTGCTTACCTCACTCGGGGTGGCTGGGTGTTTCCTGATGATTTAAGAGTTTTAAAGCAAATTTTGCACTTCACCTCGTCGTTGCGTATTCTGGTGAAATACTGCCAAACACTGCTGCGGCTTGGTGGCATTCTTTTAAAGACATATATTTCAATAAACTGCATAGAATAATTGCTTTATTACTTACTTTAACTATCAATCAAGTTTACTTCGATAATAATTCACTGTTTTAACTTTTTTTAATGATTCAACTAGCGGAGTCTCAAATTAAGCGCAAATTGACTGGCGAGCTTGACGTGATCCCGCGTATTTTTTTTTACTCGATATGGCTTTAGAGATACTTGATAAGTCAAAAATATCGAAACCAAAACATCGAGTAAAAAGTATCGGTATCATCGGTCCACTGTATCCGATACCGAAAATATCGATACTTTTTTTCGTGTCCCTACTTACGCTCGAAAAATGTGAAAATACCAATACTAATACCTAAAGAGGCGTAACGACTATTTTCGCGACATCGATAGAGGATGTTACCAGTAACTCAACTATCCAAATTTGAAGCATCTAGCTCTTAAACTGTAGGAGATATAAGATTTTGCGGTTTGCCACGCCCCCTTTGGGCGGACATATATCCATCATAGCTCGTTGGACGTAGGTTGTCACCCCGCGTATATATATCAAATTTCAGGTCTCTAGCATCAATAATGCTTAAAATATAGCAAAATTTGAAAAATCACTATATCTTCAGGTCCGATTTACCACGCCCCTAGTGGGCGTAAACATAAAATCATCAGTCATTATAGAATCATACCATTAGCTCACGTGCAAAATTTCAACTTTCTAGCTTTATGACTTCCGGAGATACAGTTTTATCCGATTTTCCACGCCCCCAATGGGCGTAGATAGTTTTATATTCTTGTTTTCTTTTGTTACGTCTCATAATGTCTGAAAGCGTAGAGTGAAATCGGTTTACTTGTCCGTTGACTGTGCTTTTATAAGGTGGAGTGTTATAAATTTCAATCCCTAATTGATCTCGCATAATGAATGTTATGGATGCTGAATTCAGAGATTTTTCGTTATCTATGACCACGAATTTCGGAACTCCGTGAAGTGTTTTATGTCCTCTGTTGCTCTAGATTTGATGATGCGTCCTTGAGCTAGTTTCGAAAATTTATCTATTGCTGTCAGGACTAAGTTTTTGCCTGTCGTGTATATGTCTACATGAATTATATGTCCAGGATATTGAGGTATGGGTGTTTCATTTAGTTTAGGGTTGTTTGGTTGTCTGTCGTATTTTTCTTCTTTACAAACTTGACATTGTTTCACTAATGTCGCTATTTTCTGTTTCATTTTAGGGAAGTAATGGGTTTCTGATAATTGTTTTTTATTTTCTATTGCGTTGCGGTGAGCTCTATTGTGTATTTTTAATATATGTTCGTCCTGTTCTGTTTCGTTAGTCAAGTCCTTCCTTTGTGAATCTGATTTTATAGTTCTTAAAGTGTTTGGGGTATATTTGTTGAATTTGGTTCATGATTTCTTCTGACGTTATTATTCCGTTAATTACAGAAGGGTTTAGAAACTTTTTTAATATCTGAACTAGGATTTTTTCTGTGAGCTCTTGTCTAGTTATTAAGTGTCTATGGAAAGTTGGGAAGAGAATTTGGAATTTATAGTCGTCTGGGTTTGCTTTGTTTAAGAAAATTTGGTTCTTGAATACGTTGATCGGGACCTCCATACTAGGTATTAGGTTATGACCTGAGCTTTCTGCGCTATGCTGAGTGGATGTTACTGAGTTGATTTGGTTTACTATGGGTATTCTTGACAATGCGTCTGCTACTGTGTTATCCCTGCCTGGTTTATAAAGGAGTTCATAATCAAATTCTTCTAGGTACGTTTTCCATCGTTTGATTCGAGCGTTGCCATTCCAACTGCTAAGCGAATGTGTAAGTGGTTGATGGTCTGTGTATATTTTTACTTTTACCTTACCGTAAAGGTAATTTAGAAAGGGGTTTTAGTGCCCAAATAATCGCCAACATTTCTTTTTCGTTAGTGGCATAATTTTCTTCGGATTTTGACAATGTTCTTGAAAGGAAGCATATGGGTCGTTTATTCTGAGATAAGACTGCTCCAATTGCATAATTGGATGCGTCTGTTGTTAATTGAAATTCCTTATTGAAGTCTAGGTATTGTAAAATGACTTCATTGGATATTAGAGCGTTTTTGATTTTATCAAAAGAATCAATGGCTTCTTGATTGAGATTAATTAGTTTTTTTGAAGACTGGCTTTTGGACACTCGTCCATCCTCCCCTCTTAAAAGAGAGCTAAGTGGTTTTGCCAACTTAGCGAAATATCTTATGAACCTTCTATAGTAGCTAGAGAGTCCGAGGAAAGATCTCAAATCTTTAAGTGTTTTTGGATAGGTATACTTGGCTATGGTTGCTATTTTGTCTGGGTTAGTTTCGACGCCTTTATCTGAGATGACAAAGCCGAGAAATTCTACTTTGTCTTTAAAGAACTCGCATTTGTCTAACTGACATTTCATGTTAGCTTCTTGAAGAGTTCGAAAAATTGTGTCAAGATTTTCTGCATGTGTTTCATTATCTTTGCTAAATATGATAATGTCATCTATGTATATGAAGCATATCTAAGAATGTCATCTAACGCCCTTTGAAAAATAGAAGGTGCGTTTTTCAGACCGAAAGGGAGTCGTGTAAACTCGTATTTTCCGTTGTTTACGGAGAAGGCGGTTTTTGATGATGATTTGATGGAATCCACTTTTTAAGTCAAGCACTGAAAAAATTGTATTATTCCCAAGTTGTGCTAGTACTTTGTTTATTTCTGGAATAGGGTATTTGCTATTGTTTCTTTATTAAGCTTTCTGTAATCAATAAGCATTCCATACTTTTTCTCTTGGGAAGCGACAATTTTTTTGGGAACAATCCATACGGATTGTTTATGGACTTCGTCTTTTAAAGACATTGGGAATTGGTAAAATTTGGAATATATGGGAGAATCTGTCAAGGTTCGAATTTCTGCTTTTACATTTGTTGTGTAGGTTAATTTTTCGTTTGGGGTGGCAAATAAATTGGGGTATTCCGTAACTAACTCTTTTAATCTTTGTTTCTGTTCGATAGTCATGTGATCTGTCCGTCGTATGACAGTGTTAACTGCCTCAATTTTTTTCTGTCTAAGGGGTATAAATATGGTATTTTTAATTTATTAATTGGTTTTTGCTGCTATGGATTACAGCGTCTAGTTCTTTAAGGCTGTCGTTGCCCAGAATTGCGTCAAATGCTTTTAACGTAGGTAATAGGAAAAATTTTACTTGGATATCTTGTCTGTCAAAGAGATTAGCGATTTTATGGTGAGGTATTTTTATATTTCCGCCGACTGTTACGGCTTCGAAAGGTTTTTGATTGGGAATCGGGTTAGAAACTAGTTTGGGCTGTATGTAATTTCTGTTTGAACCTGTGTCTATTAGTATTTTAAGTATCTCTCCGCTTTTTGTCTTACATTCTATGTAAGGAAGCGAAGAGCTAGTTACTCTAAAAAATTGATGTTATTATGTTCAATGTTCGTCGTCATCTTGTTCTATTTGTTGTGCGTACTCTTGTAATGATTGTTCGTGTTCGGTCTGTTGCTCGTAGCTTTCGATGGTCTGTCCATATTCTTCCATAGTTATGTGGGCGTTGTGGTAGTCATTGTCGGGATATTCTTCTCCCGTTGCAGCACCGTTCCAAGTTGAGCAAGCTAGTTCCATTTGTTGACCAGGATGGCCTTATTCGAGTTGGAGGACGCTTAGAGAACTCCTACCTTTCTAGAGATGCAAAACTCCCGATTGTACTGCCTAACCAAATGTAACGAGTTACATTATAAAGCGCAGATGGTGGGATAGGAGGATTGGAGCAGTGCACGCGCTGGGTCATCGGGAGATGGGAAGAGGGTATGAAGGAGGGGAACTGCAGCTCCTAGCGCTGCCGAGATATATTTATTAATAAAGATCGCGTGCAAACGATTATCGTCGGTCACTTGCTTAGAAGAGAGAAAAGAAGAAAGAGAGAGAGATAGAACAGATTTAGACACACACAAACATACCTGTCCAAGCTGGGTTTCGCTGCGCAAGCCAATATGTGCCTGCTCAGCGAACGTCGGCCTTCGATTTTAAGGCGACCGACCGTGCCCACCCTACCTTGATCGCTGGCTACCTGCCTATATTGACAGCGATCCCATTCCCAGCTTGGAGAGCTAAAAACCTATAAAAACGAGCCGCATGGCCCCAAAATAAAGAAACTTAGTTATGCTTCATTAGATTTACTATTAACAAAATAATTAAACATAGTTGCTTTGGGCAGAAGAGCAGATAAGAAAAATATGAGAGCTTTTGGAGAGCTTTTTCTCTCAGCATTAAATCAGCTGATCGAATTCAATATAATGCATGGGAAAGAAGAAGATTATTGCTTATGCATTATGTTCTTTTCTAATGCAGCTGTTATGACCGCTGACAGACAATAATAATAATAAATATGCAAAGTGTTAAATATGAAATGATGCGTCACTTACAGCAATGTCCCGCGATGAAAGCGCTTCCATTTCGGTGTGGCTGCAAGATGTGCTAAAATTTGCAAAAGTATCTAACAAACAAAAAAAATATAATGCATGGAAAAACAAGTAAGAAAGCTCTAGTCGAGACTGCTCGACTACGAGATCCCCTGAACCCTTCAAGCAACAGCCATTTCAATAATTTTTAGCGTCTCTCTGCTTACACAAACACACACATACACACGCAAACACACATACATAGACACACATAGGCGCGCACGCTGCAGTGTGGGCTTACTATGGGAACTTAATTGTTTAATAACTTTTTTTTCTGGACGTACGTTCTCCATGAAACTTTCAGATTGTGGTTTTATCATTACTATGCGTATAATTGCCAAATCTCAAGTCTCTAGTATTTGAAATACGCCTTTTAAAAACTTATGGGTGAGGGGGGTACATATCAATCTACATTTAAAATTTGGATACTCTAGCTCTAAAGATGTAGGAGATATAATTTTATAACTGCATTTCGATAAGGTTTTTGATCGATAAAAAAATAATGGGACGAGTTATCGATTTTTGGTGATAAACTCGATATGCGCGCTGTATATACGGTCATTTTAAAAAAAAGTTCAAGTCTCTAGCTCTTATATCTTCTGAAATCGACGCGTTCATACATACGGACGGACGGACAGACGGACGGACGGACAGACAGACGGACAGGGCTAAATCGACTCAGTTCGTCTCCCTGATCAAGAATATATATACTTTGTGGGGTCTGCCACGCCTCCTTCTCCCTGTTACATACTTTTAACAAAACCATTATACCCTGATTTCCCATTTTCAATGGGTTCAGGGTATAACAAGTAAGAAAGCTCTAGTCGAGACTGCTCGACTACGAGATACCCTGAACCCTCCGATCAACAGCCATTTCAATAATTTTTAGTGTCATTCAGCTTAAACAAACACACACACACGCAAACAAAACAAACCCATAGGCACGCACGCATTAATAGGCATGGGCTGCAGTGTGGGCTTACTATGGGAACTAAATTGTTCAATAACTTTTTTTGTGGACGTACGTTCTTCATGAAACTTTCAGAATGTGGTTTTATCATTACTATGCGTATATTTGCCAAAGCTCAAGTCTCTAGTATTTGAAATACGCCTTTTACAGAGATGATGGTAAGGGGGTGGATATAAGGGTGGGGGTGAATTATAACAAAAATCGAAATTCTATCACGTGCAGTCGAGTCTACATTTAAAATTTGGAGACTTTAGCTCTAAAGATGTAGAAGATATAATTTTATAACTGGTTTTCGATAAGGTTATTGATCGATAAAAAAATAACGGGATGAGTTATCGATTTTTAGTGATAAACTCGATATGCGCGCGCTATATACGAGCATTTTAAAAAAAAGTTGAAGTCTCTAGCTTCTATATCTTCGGAAATCGACGCGTTCATACATACGGACAGACGGACAGACGGACAGACGGACATGGCTAAATCGATTCACTTTGTCGCCCTGATCAAGAATATATATACTTTGTGGGGTCTGCCACGCCTCCTTCTCCCTGTTACATACTTTTAAAAAAACCATTATACCCTGATTTCCCATTTTCAATGGGTTCAGGGTATAACAAGTAAGAAAACTCTAGTCGAGAGTGCTCGACTACGAGATCCCCTGAACCCTTCAAGCAACAGCCATTTCAATCATTTTTAGCGTCTCTCTGCTTACACAAACACACACATACACACGCAAACACACATACATAGACACCCATAGGCGCGCACGCATGGGCTGCAGTGTGGGCTTACTTTGGGAACTTAATTGTTTAATAACTTTTTTTCTGGACGTACGTTCTCCATGAAACTTTCAGATTGTGGTTTTATCATTACTATGCGTATAATGGCCCAAGTTCAAGTCTCTAGTATTTGAAATACGCCTTTTACAAACTTATGGGTGAGGGGGTGGATATAAGGGTGGGGGGTGAAATTGAACAAAAATCGAAATTCTATAATGTACATATCAAACTACATTTAAAATTTGGATACTCTAGCTCTAAAGATGTAGGAGATATAATTTTATAACTGCATTTCGATAAGGTTTTTGATCGATAAAAAAATAACGGGATGATTTATCGATTTTTAGTGATAAACTCGATATGCGCGCTGTATATACGGTCATTTTAAAAAAAGTTCAAGTCTCTAGCTCTTATATCTTCTGAAATCGACGCGTTCATACATCCGGACGGACGGACGGACGGACGGACGGACGGACGGACGGACAGACAGACGGACAGGGCTAAATCGACTCAGTTCGTCGCCCTGATCAAGAATATATATACTTTATGGGGTCTGCCACGCCTCCTTCTCCCTGTTACATACTTTTAACAAAACCATTATACCCTGATTTCCCATTTTCAATGGGTTCAGGGTATAACAAGTAAGAAAGCTCTAGTCGAGACTGCTCGACTACGAGATACCCTGAACCCTCCGAGCAACAGCCATTTCAATAATTTTTAGTGTCATTCAGCTTAAACAAACACACACACACACGCAAACATATACATAGACACCCATAGGCACGCACGCATTAACAGGCATGGGCTGCAGTGTGGGCTTACTATGGGAACTTAATTGTTCAATAACTTTTTTTGTGGACGTACGTTCTTCATGAAACTTTCAGAATGTTGTTTTATCATTACTATGCGTATATTTGCCAAAGCTCAAGTCTCTAGTATTTGAAATACGCCTTTTACAGAGATGATGGTAAGGGGGTGAATATAGGGGTGGGGGGTGAATTATAACAAAAACCGAAATTCTATCACGTGCAGTCGAGTCTACATTTAAAATTTGGAGACTTTAGCTCTAAAGGTGTAGGAGATATAATTTTATAACTGGTTTTCGATAAGGTTTTTGATCGATAAAAAAATAACGGGATGAGTTATCGATTTTTAGTGATAAACTCGATATGCGCGCGCTATATACGAGCATTTTAAAAAAAAGTTGAAGTCTCTAGCTTCTATATCTTCAGAAATCGACGCGTTCATACATACAGACAGACGGACAGACGGACAGACGGACATGGCTAAATCGATTCAGTTTGTCGCCCTGATCAAGAATATATATACTTTGTGGGGTCTGCCACGCCTCCTTCTCCCTGTTACATACTTTTAACAAAACCATTATACCCTGATTTCCCATTTTCAATGGGTTCAGGGTATAACAAGTAAGAAAGCTCTAGTCGAGACTGCTCGACTACGAGATACCCTGAACCCTCCGAGCAACAGCCATTTCAATAATTTTTAGTGTCTTTCAGCTTATACAAACACACACACACACGCAAACACATACATAGACACCCATAGGCACGCACGCATTAACAGGCATGGGCTGCAGTGTGGGCTTACTATGGGAACTAAATTGTTCAATAACTTTTTTTGTGGACGTACGTTCTTCATGAAACTTTCAGAATGTGGTTTTATCATTACTATGCGTATATTTGCCAAAGCTCAAGTCTCTAGTATTTGAAATACGCCTTTTACAGAGATGAGGGTAAGGGGGTGGATATAAGGGTGGGGGTGAATTATAACAAAAATCGAAATTCTATCACGTGCAGTCGAGTCTACATTTAAAATTTGGAGACTTTAGCTCTAAAGATGTAGAAGATATAATTTTATAACTGGTTTTCGATAAGGTTATTGATCGATAAAAAAATAACGGGATGAGTTATCGATTTTTAGTGATAAACTCGATATGCGCGCGCTATATACGAGCATTTTAAAAAAAAGTTGAAGTCTCTAGCTTCTATATCTTCGGAAATCGACGCGTTCATACATACGGACAGACGGACAGACGGACAGACGGACATGGCTAAATCGATTCACTTTGTCGCCCTGATCAAGAATATATATACTTTGTGGGGTCTGCCACGCCTCCTTCTCCCTGTTACATACTTTTAAAAAAACCATTATACCCTGATTTCCCATTTTCAATGGGTTCAGGGTATAACAAGTAAGAAAACTCTAGTCGAGAGTGCTCGACTACGAGATCCCCTGAACCCTTCAAGCAACAGCCATTTCAATCATTTTTAGCGTCTCTCTGCTTACACAAACACACACATACACACGCAAACACACATACATAGACACCCATAGGCACGCACGCATGGGCTGCAGTGTGGGCTTACTTTGGGAACTTAATTGTTTAATAACTTTTTTTCTGGACGTACGTTCTCCATGAAACTTTCAGATTGTGGTTTTATCATTACTATGCGTATAATGGCCCAAGCTCAAGTCTCTAGTATTTGAAATACGCCTTTTACAAACTTATGGGTGAGGGGGTGGATATAAGGGTGGGGGGTGAAATTGAACAAAAATCGAAATTCTATAACGTACATATCAAACTACATTTAAAATTTGGATACTCTAGCTCTAAAGATGTAGGAGATATAATTTTATAACTGCATTTCGATAAGGTTTTTGATCGATAAAAAAATAACGGGATGATTTATCGATTTTTAGTGATAAACTCGATATGCGCGCTGTATATACGGTCATTTTAAAAAAAAGTTCAAGTCTCTAGCTCTTATATCTTCTGAAATCGACGCGTTCATACATCCGGACGGACGGACGGACGGACGGACGGACGGACGGACGGACAGACAGACGGACAGGGCTAAATCGACTCAGTTCGTCGCCCTGATCAAGAATATATATACTTTATGGGGTCTGCCACGCCTCCTTCTCCCTGTTACATACTTTTAACAAAACCATTATACCCTGATTTCCCATTTTCAATGGGTTCAGGGTATAACAAGTAAGAAAGCTCTAGTCGAGACTGCTCGACTACGAGATACCCTGAACCCTCCGAGCAACAGCCATTTCAATAATTTTTAGTGTCATTCAGCTTAAACAAACACACACACACACCGCAAACATATACATAGACACCCATAGGCACGCACGCATTAACAGGCATGGGCTGCAGTGTGGGCTTACTATGGGAACTTAATTGTTCAATAACTTTTTTTGTGGACGTACGTTCTTCATGAAACTTTCAGAATGTTGTTTTATCATTACTATGCGTATATTTGCCAAAGCTCAAGTCTCTAGTATTTGAAATACGCCTTTTACAGAGATGATGGTAAGGGGGTGAATATAGGGGTGGGGGGTGAATTATAACAAAAACCGAAATTCTATCACGTGCAGTCGAGTCTACATTTAAAATTTGGAGACTTTAGCTCTAAAGGTGTAGGAGATATAATTTTATAACTGGTTTTCGATAAGGTTTTTGATCGATAAAAAAATAACGGGATGAGTTATCGATTTTTAGTGATAAACTCGATATGCGCGCGCTATATACGAGCATTTTAAAAAAAAGTTGAAGTCTCTAGCTTCTATATCTTCAGAAATCGACGCGTTCATACATACGGACAGACGGACAGACGGACAGACGGACAGACGGACATGGCTAAATCGATTCAGTTTGTCGCCCTGATCAAGAATATATATACTTTGTGGGGTCTGCCACGCCTCCTTCTCCCTGTTACATACTTTTAACAAAACCATTATACCCTGATTTCCCATTTTCAATGGGTTCAGGGTATAACAAGTAAGAAAGCTCTAGTCGAGACTGCTCGACTAGGAGATACCCTGAACCCTCCGAGCAACAGCCATTTCAATAATTTTTAGTGTCTTTCAGCTTATACAAACACACACACACACGCAAACACATACATAGACACCCATAGGCACGCACGCATTAACAGGCATGGGCTGCAGTGTGGGCTTACTATGGGAACTTAATTGTTCAATAACTTTTTTTGTGGACGTACGTTCTTCATGAAACTTTCAGAATGTGGTTTTATCATTACTATGCGTATATTTGCCAAAGCTCAAGTCTCTAGTATTTGAAATACGCCTTTTACAGAGATGAGGGTAAGGGGGTGGATATAGGGGTGGGGGGTGAATTATAACAAAAACCGAAATTCTATCACGTGCAGTCGAGTCTACATTTAAAATTTGGAGACTTTAGCTCTAAAGGTGTAGAAGATATAATTTTATAACTGCATTTCGATAAGGTTTTTGATCGATAAAAAAAGAACGGGATGAGTTATCGATTTTTAGTGATAAACTCGATATGCGCGCGCTATATACGAGCATTTTAAAAAAAGTTGAAGTCTCTAGCTTCTATATCTTCAGAAATCGACGCGTTCATACATACGGACAGACGGACAGACGGACAGACGGACAGACGGACATGGCTAAATCGATTCAGTTTGTCGCCCTGATCAAGAATATATATACTTTGTGGGGTCTGCCACGCCTCCTTCTCCCTGTTACATACTTTTAACAAAACCATTATACCCTGATTTCCCATTTTCAATGGGTTCAGGGTATAAAAAGGAAACAAAAGTGGATAGTGACAACGAAAGAAGTTACGATAGAGAAGGTTTATCTAATAAGAAATTTTCATTGGGTATAGGTGTATAGTTAGGATTAAGAATATATAAAGACTATAGCTTATCGACTATGATTAACTTAGATTATTTGATTATACAATTATTATTTATTTAAAGCTAGCAAAAGCTGGTATGATAGCTGTGCCCTTTTTAGGTTAAATGGTGGTGCATTGTGTACAGCAGTAAGTCCGTGCAGAGGCGAAGAAACGAAGATGTATTTTTTCAGCTAGACAGACAACGCAAAGTGCATATGTAATTGCATGCAGCTGTAGATATCCAGACAGCGCGATGCGTATGTTTAGTTGCGCGGCTGCGGACTTAATTGCACGCTGGCAAAAAAATTAAATTTTAGGCTGGGTGCCAAACCTGCAAAAAAGTTTGTGCATAAATAGACATAAATAATTGTTGCTTCTTTCTTTTTTTTTTCTTCTTTTTATTTTATGGTCTTAAAGGCTTTGGCTTACAACTTCTTGATCTGGCACTTTCACTAAAAAAAATTAACTTTCAATTTAAATTTTTCACAATACTCAAATCAACTTTTCACAGTGAAATTTTAATGCAACCTTTGTAGTCGGTGGTTGAAATGCGAAAGTAAGAGGAAATATGGCCGATCCCATGAAGCGGCAAGTCATCGCTTGGGAACAGTTCTTACCGAGGCCGGGGACAATTGCTCCTGTTATTAAGGCAGATTCGTGATTGCCCCAACTACGCTAAGCCACTCAGCGGATTGCCTACTTTTAGGCTGTTCCTTTTTTTTTTCTCTATTCCAGCGCCACTTGTAGTGTACAGGATGGAGGAGGTCATATACCCATTTCCATGAGTATAATTAGATCTGTCCAGTTGATGGAATTTTGGGACTGGAACGTGTGCAGTAGGCTCAGATGTGCGCACTCTCGCTATGCTCGTACTAGCTCGTCGGATTGTCAGGGCTCTTCTTTACCTATCTACACGGTTACACCTTAACACACTTTAGTTATAGTGCGCGTTTCGGAATCTAAAACCAAAATGAATTATAAGTGATGGAAGCGCCGACACGCTATATATGTTGAACCGTCCTATGTTCACAACTGACGGAGAGGACCAAGGTGGTGTTTGTCTCTCTCTCTTCACCCTCCCTACCTTGACAATATTGAAGATTTTTAAATATTGTCCTTAGTTAAGTTCTCAGCGATCTTAGCTACATCTTATAAGACCCGGCATGGATGGTCGACAGACTAAATTATAAGGCTCAAAAATTCATTATGACTTCAAATTTTTAATTCCATAAAATGCCTTTCAAAACGTACTACATTTCTAGCAAAAGGTGGTATTGAATTAATCATAAAGAGGGCGGATTACTAATATGGGTAGGGTTTACAATATGCTCATGTGCTATGCTTACAGACTAACATGTTTGTTCTTTTGGTTTTCTTAACATCTAGCTTTAATAATAGTCTTATATCTACAAAGTTGAATCATGTATTCTTTTTACTATGCATTTTTTTTTTTTTTTTTATACCCTGAACCCATTGAAAATGGGAAATCAGGGTATAATGTTTTTGTTGAAATGTATGTAACAGGCAGAAGGAGGCGTGGCAGACCCCATAAAGTATATATATTCTTGATCAGGGCGACGAACTGAGTCGATTTAGCCCTGTCCGTCTGTCTGTCCGTCTGTCCGTCTGTCCGTCCGTCCGTCTGTCCGTCTGTCCGTCTGTCCGTATGTTTGAACGCGTCGATTTCAGAAGATATAGAAGCTAGAGACTTCAACTTTTTTTTTAAAATGCTCGTATATAGCACGCGGATATCGAGTTTATCACTAAAAATCGATAACTCATCCCGTTATTTTTTTATCGATCAAAAACCTTATCGAAATGCAGTTATAAAATTATATCTCCTACATCTTTAGAGCTAGAGTATCCAAATTTTAAATGTAGATTGATATGTACGTTATAGAATTTCGATTTTTGTTCAATTTCACCCCCCACCCTTATATCCACCCCCTCACCCATAAGTTTGTAAAAGGCGTATTTCAAATACTAGAGACTTGAGCTTGGGCAATTATACGCATAGTAATGATAAAACCACAATCTGAAAGTTTCATGGAGAACGTACGTCCAGAAAAAAAGTTATTAAACAATTAAGTTCCCATAGTAAGCCCACACTGCAGCCCATGCGTGCGCGCCTATGGGTGTCTATGTATGTGTGTTTGCGTGTATATGTGTGTGTTTGTGTAAACAGAGAGACGCTAAAAATGATTGAAATGGCTGTTGCTTGAAGGGTTCAGGGGATCTCGTAGTCGAGCACTCTCGACTAGAGTTTTCTTACTTGTTTTTTTTTGTGTTATTTCATTCAAAACTTTAAAATTCAACGAAAGTTATATTTTCTCAATATCATCTGCATTTCTATATATGTATATGTATTTTCTCTTATTTACATGATTATTTTATTTATTTTTCTTGATTCATTATTTACCTTACCAAGGTTTCGTATATAGCTGCATGCCGTTGTGATCATTGGGTCCAAGATGACGATGACATGATGATACACAGTTACAAATAGAATTACATAATTATAAAATTTCTTCTTTCTTTATTCAAATATTTCTCTTTTTCTTTTACATTTTAGTTTGCTTTGATGTGCGTTTGCAAATATTTCACCTTAGTGCGCCAGCTGATACCCTACACTTGAGTCGAGTATATTACTTAATCTCTGTTTAAAAGTTGTCTAAGACCGGTATATGGTTGTGTTGGTTTCGTCTTACGCTGTTGTTGTCTTTATGTAGCCAGATGCAGTTTCTCAAACGGAGTAAGCTAAGTTATATAGTTCACCGTAGTTGCATAGCTGACTTGGCGTGATTAAGGTATTTTAAAGTCGTGGTGAGTTGACAGTAGAGGTGACGGAAATAACTGGTGTTGTTGGGGTGCAATTAAATTGTTGTTGTGGAATATACTTTGAGAATGATATTGGCGCGTTGTGCAAAGTATACTAGGAAGAGACACTTGCACAACTATTCTGTTTTGCTGCCAGTGGCTGCCTAAATTAAATCTATATATTAATTTCCGATAAAACTTTCACGTGCTAACATACCTCTAGATTTTATCACACTTTAAATTTGTATTTAACACTGCAATTGGTTTATCTATAGCGTTCGATCACCTCGTTTTTTTTTTTTTTTTTTTTAACTCGTTCACTGCAGCGATTAACGTCTGCCCTCATCAACGATCTTTTACTTTCTGAAGCTGTATTAAACTAAAGTGGCGCTAAGCGCCGCTGTACTTATCGTTGCGTTTGTCGTTTGTCCGCTCGCGGTACAATCGTACGATTCTAAACTGCGCTTGCGGTGCAATCGCCTGATTTGCATGTCTTCTTCTAACACCAAAAAAAGTAGGGTGACTCACGCATACCAAATTAAGTTTTATTACCCGTTCCCACTATTTGTAACTATCTTATGATTCGGCTTAAGTTACTTGTTCAACTCGGCCACTACTCACTACAAGAACCCCCTACCAAAATCACACTATAGGTTGATTCGCGCTGGACTCTGCGATTATTGTTTTAAGTCTTTTGCATGGTATTTACCAATCAAGCGACCCTGCAAATCTTCAATTTCATAATAACTATTGCCTTTACGAAATTCGGAGCTAGTTTCGCATTGAAGCCCCGTACAAAGTTACTTTGTTGAAAATTACGCCTGTAAACTTCCTGACCTACCACAAACGAAAAATCGCGACAACGCATATTATATGTGTTCTCGTTTCGAGTATGTTGTTGTTGCATGCAATCTTTTGCCCTGTCGCGTATAAGATCAAATGAATCGTCGCGATTAAATTGAATAGCGCGAAGAAGTTCAAATTACGTAGAAGTTTATACGTGGATGCATTGGTCACCATATTTTGGTCAAATTCGATAAGGCCTTGTGCCGATAGCCGAATGTACGTCTGAACGCAAAGCGCAACAAATAGAGCTTAGATGCGCGTCCCAATCTTTTTGGTCAGGCGCAATATATGAAGCATTTGCTTGTGGAGAGTAAACGGCCGAATATGTATGATTAACTCCATACTTCTGCAATAATACGTTGAGCAACTGAGACTTGAATTGTACACCGTTGTCAGAGACTATAGTTTCGGGAACTCCGAAGCAATGAAACAATTCCTGCTCTAAATAGTCTGTGACGGCGTCGGCAGTCAAATTTTTGACGGGTTTCAAAAAGGGAAATTTCGACATATGGTCTAAAACAAGAAATACTCCTACGTTTCCGGTGCGGCTTCGCGGATATGGACCTAGAAAGTCAATATAAAGCTTTTGGAACACTCGTTGCGTTGAGCCTGATTTTCCTAAGGGTGGACGTAGTGTATAATTTGGGTGCTTATTGCATTTGCAACTCTCACAATCATTAACGAATTTTTTTACATCTACTGCCATTTTTGGCCAATAAAGATATCGGCGCAGCTTATCTAGCATCTTGTTTATGCCTGGATGAGAAGCTAGTGGAGGCTTGTGGGCCTTCTTAAGGACTTCTGAACCTAGCGATTGGGGAACCCAAAGTTTCCAACACAGATCATCGGCTACTTTCTCACTCGACGCGTGATCGGCTCTCCGATATATATAATCTTTAACTACCTTCACATCTGGTGATCTAGATTGGTTGGCTAATATTTTGGCTTTAAGTTCTTGATAGTCAGATGTCTTAAAATGAACTGAGTCGAGATCCACTAGACAATCGGCTGAAATTGCAGACACATCTTCTGTGTACACTCGCGATAAAGCATCTGGTACAATGTTTTGACTGCCTTTTCTATGGACTATTTTAAAATCATAGCCCTGAAGTTTTAAAGCCCACCTTGCTAACCGAGAACTCAAGTCAGTTTGAGACATGAGCCATTTTAGGGAATCATGATCGGTGACTACAGAGAATTCTTGCCCTTCAACGTAAGCTCTAAAATAGCTGCCAGACATTCTTTATTCGTTACGGAATAATTTCTTTGACAACGGTTTAGTTTACGAGACATAAAAGCCACAGGTACCTCTTCATTATTATCCGTTACCTGAACTAACACAGCACCAACACCTGTATGGCTGGCATCACAGTGTATAGAGAATGGTCTGTCAAAATTTTGACTATGCAAAACTGGAGCCGTACTAAGCTTCTCCTTGAGTTTTTCGAATGCCTTTTGTGCTGATTCACCCCATACAAATTTTTGTTTATTTTTCAGCGTGTCTGTTATAGGGGATGCAATCTGAATAAATTTATTATACCATCCCGTCATACCTAAAAACCGCCTAACTTGTTTGACTGACCTCGGGACTAGTAATTCTGTAATAGATACAATTTTAACGGGGTCTGTGCTAACTGTGCCATTGCCAATCACATGACCTAAATATTTTACCTCTTTGAGACAGAAGTTACTTTTCTCGATATTGATGGTCAAACCTGCCGTTCGAAAGTATCCGATACTACCAACAAGTCATCTAAATAGGTAAAAACTTCACGACGCAGATTAGTGGGTATTGTTTTATCCATCAACTTCGACATTGTCTGTGGAGCATTACAAAGCCCAAAAGGCATAACCGAGTATTGATACAACGGCCTACCAGGTACGCTAAATGCGGTTTTATCGCGTGACTTCGGCTCTAGTGGAATTTGCCAAAAAGCATCTTATAAATCTAAGCTGGTTATGAATTCAGCTTTTGGTAACCTACTAAGAATACCATCAATGAACGGCATAGGATATGCATCCTTAGTGGTAACCGCATTAACACGCCTGCTATCTAAACACAAACGAACCTTTCCTGGCGAACTAACACAACTGGAGAAGACCAAGCGCGTTGTGACTCCTCTGTAACGCCTAGTTTAAGCATTCTGTCCAGCTCTTCATACATTAACTTTTCTACTGCTGGTGAAACTGGATAATGACGTTGCTTAATTGGAGCGGCTCCGGCGACATTAATCTCATGCCAAAGAAGAGTTGTTCGTCCCAAGCCCAGTTTAGCAAAAGAAGGGAACATGTTAACGTGTTGCAGCAGCAATGGATGCTGCGTGACTGTAAGTGGTTTTTGGTTGCGATTCTCTAAAGAAGATAAATTATTAACTGTGGGCACCACCTCCAGTAGAAGAAGATTAAATTGTGTCCAAAAATCAATCCCTAAATATAAATCTTGAGACAAGGAGGGTACTATATAAAACGTCAACATTCTAGCTTCATTTTTATACCCTGAACCCATTGAAAATGGGAAATCAGGGTATAATGGTTTTGTTAAAAGTATGTAACAGGGAGAAGGAAGCGTGGCAGACCCCACAAAGTATATATATTCTTGATCAGGGCGACGAACTGAGTCGATTTAGCCCTGTCCGTCTGTCTGTCCGTCTGTCCGTCCGTCCGTCCGTCCGTCCGTCCGTATGTATGAACGCGTCGATTTCAGAAGATATAAGAGCTAGAGACTTGAACTTTTTTTTAAAATGACCGTATATACAGCGCGCATATCGAGTTTATCACCAAAAATCGATAACTCGTCCCATTATTTTTTTATCGATCAAAAACCTTATTGAAATGCAGTTATAAAATTATATCTCCTACATCTTTAGAGCTAGAGTATCCAAATTTTAAATGTAGATTGATATGTACGTTATAGAATTTCGATTTTTGTTCAATTTCACCCCCCACCCTTATATCCACCCCCTCACCCATAAGTTTGTAAAAGGCGTCTTTCAAATACTAGAGACTTGAGCTTTGGCAATTATACGCATAGTAATGATAAAACCACAATCTGAAAGTTTCATGGAGAACGTACGTCCAGAAAAAAAGTTATTAAACAATTAAGTTCCCATAGTAAGCCCACACTGCAGCCCATGCGTGCGCGCCTATGTGTGTCTACGTATGTGTGTTTGCGTGTGTATGTGTGTGTTTGTGTAAGCAGAGAGACGATAAAATTTATTGAAATGGCTGTTGCTTGAAGGGTTCAGGGGATCTCGTAGTCGAGCAGTCTCGACTAGAGCTTTCTTACTTGTTATACCCTGAACCTATTGAAAATGGGAAATCAGGGTATAATGGTTTTGTTAAAAGTATGTAACAGGGAGAAGGAGGCGTGGCAGACCCCACAAAGTATATATATTCTTGATCAGGGCGACAAACTGAATCGATTTAGCCATGTCCGTCTGTCCGTCTGTCCGTCTGTCCGTCCGTCCGTCTGTCCGTCTGTCCGTCTGTCCGTATGTATGAACGCGTAGATTTCTGAAGATATAGAAGCTAGAGACTTCAACTTTTTTTTAAAATGCTCGTATATAGCACGCGGATATCAAGTTTATCACTAAAAATCGATAACTCATCCCGTTATTTTTTTATCGATCAAAAACCTTATCGAAAAGCAGTTATAAAATTATATCTCCTACACCTTTAGAGCTAAAGTCTCCAAATTTTAAATGTAGACTCGACTGCACGTGATAGAATTTCGATTTTTGTTATAATTCACCCCCCACCCCTATATCCACCACCTTACCCTCATCTCTGTAAAAGGCGTATTTCAAATACTAGAGACTTGAGCTTTGGCAAATATACGCATAGTAATGATAAAACCACATTCTGAAAGTTTCATGAAGAACGTACGTCCACAAAAAAAGTTATTGAACAATTAAGTTCCCATAGTAAGCCCACACTGCAGCCCATGCCTGTTAATGCGTGCGTGCCTATGGGTGTCTATGTATATGTTTGCGTGTGTGTGTGTGTTTGTTTAAGCTGAATGACACTAAAAATTATTGAAATGGCTGTTGCTCGGAGGGTTCAGGGTATCTCGTAGTCGAGCAGTTTCGACTAGAGCTTTCTTACTTGTTATACCCTGAACCCATTGAAAATGGGAAATCAGGGTATAATGGTTTTGTTAAAAGTATGTAACAGGGAGAAGGAGGCGTGGCAGACCCCACAAAGTATATATATTCTTGATCAGGGCGACGAACTGAGTCGATTTAGCCCTGTCCGTCTGTCTGTCCGTCCGTCCGTCCGTCCGTCCGTATGTATGAACGCGTCGATTTCAGAAGATATAAGAGCTAGAGACTTGAACTTTTTTTTTAAAATGACCGTATATACAGCGCGCATATCGAGTTTATCACCAAAAATCGATAACTCGTCCCATTATTTTTTTATCGATCAAAAACCTTATCGAAATGCAGTTATAAAATTATATCTCCTACATCTTTAGAGCTAGAGTATCCAAATTTTAAATGTAGATTGATATGTACGTTATAGAATTTCGATTTTTGTTCAATTTCACCCCCCACCCTTATATCCACCCCCTCACCCATAAGTTTTTAAAAGGCGTATTTCAAATACTAGAGACTTGAGATTTGGCAATTATACGCATAGTAATGATAAAACCACAATCTGAAAGTTTCATGGAGAACGTACGTCCAGAAAAAAAGTTATTAAACAATTAAGTTCCCATAGTAAGCCCACACTGCAGCCCATGCGTGTGCGCCTATGTGTGTCTATGTATGTGTGTTTGCGTGTGTATGTGTGTGTTTGTGTGAGCAGAGAGACGCTAAAAATTATTGAAATGGCTGTTGCTTGAAGGGTTCAGGGGATCTCGTAGTCGAGCAGTCTCGACTAGAGCTTTCTTACTTGTTAAATTTGATTTCTGTAGTAATTTTGCCTATTATATTCTGCGCCTTGCCATCCGCAGTACGTACAGCTGAATTCAAAGGCTTAAATACAATATTTGAATTAAGAACATGATTACAAAATTTACCACCAATACAGCTTATGGAAGCGCCTGTGTCCATTAGGCCAGTAATACTCTTTCCTAATAAACTAACATCTGCATATGGCCTAATATCTTGAGCGTTTGCTATCACGGCTAACATTAACTGCTTCTGCTCTATCTTACGACGTTTTTTTTAATGAGATACGACGTAGTTGAGAGCGAGATTTTGAGCCTATTTGTGTGTGTATTGTTTCGGAATGGGCATCATAAAGTTATGAGGTCGTAACTGGGTCGTTGGTATGATCAACGGATTGAAAATCTATGTATTCATTTGTTTGCGTGCACTGGTCGACGGTGCACGGGCTGACAAGTTTTTTGAATGCTTGTTGCATTTCATGCACGATCAATCTTGGTACCTGTGCCCTGTCGCCTTACAGTTCCAGCACAGTAATTTTACTGCTGATACTTCTGGACTGTCTACGTCCTCATCCGAAGACTCGTGCTCTATTGCCATTGCATTTACTGAGCGTCGTGGCATAGGTATAGGATGCGGCCGAGAAACTAATGGCTTGCCAATCGTTTGCAAGAATGCGTATGCGTCTCTGTGGATGATGAAAGCAGTTTCTGGAAGTCACTCTTTATCACCTACGACATCGTCTCACTTTGCCTCAAAGAAATCTGAGCTATTAACTCTGTTTGCCGAAGTGAGGCGGCAGAAATGGCGTCAGCTATTATTGTAGCCAAGTCTGGAGTAAGAGGGTTCGCCACTGAAGGAACCAAGACTGGTGACGATATATTACCTTCAGGCATATTGAAGATTGCTGTCTTTCTTGCCTGGGATCTAGTTTTGGTTGCTACATTCGACCCTGATGGCTTATCCATTAAATATTCTGTACTGACGGCAACACTCGGTAAACGCAGCGACTGTTTACACACTGGGCAGACTGTCTTATTAGCTATCTTTGTGAAAGGTATGACCACAACTTGTTTTAAATAGCTGATAGATTCTGTACAAATGAAGCAGTTTATGATAGGCTCGTCAGGCCGGGATAAATTTTTGCTACTATGTATTAAAGGCATTTTCGAATCGATATAATTAGCAACTATATTGCAAGCAAATGGCAAGTAAGTAAAAAAAAACTTAACTGACTACTAACAAGTGGGAATAATTAAGAATTAAACAATTCAATTAAACTCCCTAAAAATAAAAAATATAAAAAAGGAACACAATAAATCAACTAATTGATAACTCCCTATATAAAAGCAAAAAAAATGAGGAGAGCACAAAAAAATTAAATCCGCAAAACGGTAACTGCAAAAAAAAATAAAATAATAAGTAAACCAAATTCAAAAGAATATTTTAATTACATACGATTTTGGGGTACCATGCGAACACATCCAATACACAAATTTAGACAGGTACAAAAGTGCTAGGAAAATAGAAAATTTTAGTAAAGAGTACAAAACGAGGCGGCGATACCACAATTCATTGCGCGGAGGATAATAGATCCTGTCCATTGAAATCCACATCCAGCTACAAGAATATGTAATATTAGGTACGCACGTCCCGTTTAATAAACTGGAATACATAATTGCTTTTGCAAGTGAACCGAGACAAATCAAAGAGATAAAATAAGTCAGCTGATAATGACTTGAATCGATTGTTGTTGGGGTTGCCGGACTGTTGGGCCCCACGTTGGGCGCCAAATAAATATATGATTTTAAATTAATTCTGTAACGAGTTACATTATAAAGCGCAGATGGTGGGATAGGAGGATTGGAGCAGTGCACGCGCTGGGTCATCGGGAGATGGGAAGAGGGTATGAAGGAGGGGATCTGCAACTCCTAGCGCTGCCGAGATATATTTATTAATAAAGATCGCGTGCAAACGATTATCGTCGGTCACTTGCTTAGAAGAGAGAAAAGAAGAAAGAGAGAGAGATAGAACAGATTTAGACACACACAAACATACCTGTCCAAGCTGGGTTTCGCTGCGCAAGCCAATATGTGCCTGCTCAGCGAACGTCGGCCCTCGATATTAAGGCGACCGACCGTGCCCACCCTACCTTGATCGCTGGCTACCTGCCTATTGTGACAGCGATCCCATTCCCAGCTTGGAGAGATAAAAACCTATAAAAACGCGCCGCATGGCCCCAAAATAAAGAAACTTAGTTATGCTTCATTAGATTTACTATTAACAAAATAATTAAACATAGTTGCTTTGGGCAGAAGAACAGATAAAAACAAGTAAGAAAGCTCTAGTCGAGACTGCTCGACTACGAGCTCCCCTGAACCCTTCGAGCAACAGTCATCTAAATAATTTGTTAGCGTATCTCTGCTTATACAAACTCACACATACACACGCAAACGTACATACATAGACACACATGGGCTTACTATGGGAACTTAATTGTTTAATAACTTTTTTGTGGACCTACGTTCTTCACGAAACTTTTAGATTGTGTTTATATCATTAATATGCGTGTATGTGCCGAAGCTCAAGTCTCTAGTATTTGAAATACGGCTTTTAAAAACTTATGGGTGAGGGGGTGGATACAGGAGTGGGGGTGAAATTCAACAAAAATCGAAATTCTATAACGTACATATGAATCTACATATAAATTTGGAGACTCTAGCTCTAAAGATGTAGGAGAAATAATATTATAACTGAAATTCGATAAGGTTTTTTATCGATCAAAAAATAACGGGACGAGCTATCGATTTTTGGTGATAAACTCGATATCCGCGCTGTACATACGGTCATTTTAAAAAAAGTTCAAGTCTCTAGGTCTTATATCTTCTGAAATCGACGCATTCATACATACGGACAGGGCTAAATCAACTCAGCTCGTGCCCTGATCAAGAATATATATACTTTATGGGGTGTGCCACGCCTCCTTCTGCCTGTTACATACATTTCAACAAAACCATTATACCCTGATTTCCCATTTTCAATGGGTGCAGGGTATAACAAGTAAGAAAGCTCTAGTCGAGACTGCTCGACTACGAGATCCCCTGAACCCTTCAAGCAACAGCCATTTCAATAATTTTTAGCGTCTCTCTGCTCACACAAACACACACATACACACGCAAACACACATACATAGACACACATAGGCGCACACGCATGGGCTGCAGTGTGGGCTTACTATTGGAACTTAATTGTTTAATAACTTTTTTTCTGGACGTACGTTCTCCATGAAACTTTCAGATTGTGGTTTTATCATTACTATGCGTATAATTGCCAAATCTCAAGTCTCTAGTATTTGAAATACGCCTTTTAAAAACTTATGGGTGAGGGGGTGGATATAAGGGTGGGGGGTGAAATTGAACAAAAATCGAAATTCTATAACGTACATATCAATCTACATTTAAAATTTGGATACTCTAGCTCTAAAGATGTAGGAGATATAATTTTATAACTGCATTTCGATAAGGTTTTTGATCGATAAAAAAATAATGGGACGAGTTATCGATTTTTGGTGATAAACTCGATATGCGCGCTGTATATACGGTCATTTTAAAAAAAAGTTCAAGTCTCTAGCTCTTATATCTTCTGAAATCGACGCGTTCATACATACGGACGGACAGACGGACGGACGGACGGACGGACGGACGGACAGACAGACGGACAGGGCTAAATCGACTCAGTTCGTCGCCCTGATCAAGAATATATATACTTTGTGGGGTCTGCCACGCCTCCTTCTCCCTGTTACATACTTTTAACAAAACCATTATACCCTGATTTCCCATTTTCAATGGGTTCAGGGTATAACAAGTAAGAAAACTCTAGTCGAGAGTGCTCGACTACGAGATCCCCTGAACCCTTCAAGCAACAGCCATTTCAATCATTTTTAGCGTCTCCCTGCTTACACAAACACACACATACACACGCAAACACACATACATAGACACCCATAGGCGCGCACGCATGGGCTGCAGTGTGGGCTTACTATGGGAACTTAATTGTTTAATAACTTTTTTTCTGGACGTACGTTCTCCATGAAACTTTCAGATTGTGGTTTTATCATTACTATGCGTATAATTGCCAAAGCTCAAGTCTCTAGTATTTGAAATACGCCTTTTACAAACTTATGGGTGAGGGGGTGGATATAAGGGTGGGGGGTGAAATTGAACAAAAATCGAAATTCTATAACGTACATATCAATCTACATTTCAAATTTGGATACTCTAGCTCTAAAGATGTAGGAGATATAATTCTATAACTGCATTTCGATAAGGTTTTTGATCGATAAAAAAATAACGGGATGAGTTATCGATCTTTTGTGTGATAAACTTGATATGCGCGCTGTATATACGGTCATTTTAAAAAAAAGTTCAAGTCTCTAGCTCGTATATCTTCGGAAATCGACGCGTTCATACATACGGACGGACGGACGGACGGACGGACGGACGGAGGACGGACGGACGGACGGACAGACAGACGGACAGGGCTAAATTAACTTCTCTCGTCGCCCTGATCAAGAATATATATACTTTGTGGGGTCTGCCACGCCTCCTTCTCCCTGTTACATACTTTTAACAAAATCCATTATACTCCTGATTTCCCATTTTCAATGGGTTCAGGGTATAAAAATATAAGAGAGCTTTTGGAGAGCTTTTTCTCTCAGCATTAAATCAGCTGATCGAATTCAATATAATGCATGGGAAAGAAGAAGATTATTGCTTATAATAATATGAATGTTCTTTTTTAATGCAGCTGTTATGACCGCTGACAGACAATAATAATAATAAATATGCAAAGTGTTAAATATGAAATGATGTGTCACTTACAGCAATGTCCCGCGATGAAAGCGCTTCCATTTCGGTGTGGCTGCAAGATGTGCTAAATTTTGCAAAAGTATCTAACAAACAAAAAAAATATAATGCATGGAAAAAAAAGGAAACAAAAGTGGATAGTGACAACGAAAGAAGTTACGATAGAGAAGGTTTATCTAATAAGAAATTTTCATTGGGTATAGGGTGTATAGTTAGGATTAAGAATATATAAAGACTATAGCTTATCGACTATGATTAACTTAGATTATTTGGATTATACAATTATTATTTATTTAAAGCTAGCAAAAGCTGGTATGATAGCTGTGCCCTTTTTAGGTCAAATGGTGGTGCATTGTGTGCAGCAGTAAGTCCGTGCAGAGGCGTGGCAGATGCGAAGAAACGAAGATGTATTTTTTCAGCTAGACAGACAACGCAAAGTGCATATGTAATTGCATGCAGCTGTAGATATCCAGACAACGCGATGCGTATGTTTAGTTGCGCGGCTGCGGACTTAATTGCACGCTGGCAAAAAAAAATTACATTTTAGGCTGGGTGCCAAACCTGCAAAAAAGTTTGTGCATAAATAGACATAAATAATTGTTGCTTTCTTTTTTTTTTTCTTCTTTTATTTTATGGTCTTAAAGGCTTTGGCTTACAACTTCTTGATCTGGCACTTTCACTAAAAAAAATTAACTTTCAATTTCAATTTTTCACAATACTCAAAACAACTTTTCACAGTGAAATTTTAATGCAACCTTTGTGGTCGGTGGTTGAAATGCGAAAGTAAGAGGAAATATGGCCGATCCCATGAAGCGGCAAGTCATCGCTTGGGAACAGTTCTTACCGAGGCCGGGGACAATTGCTCCTGTTATTAAGGCAGATTCGTGATTGCCCCAACTACGCTAAGCCACTCAGCGGATTGCCTACTTTTAGGCTGTTTCGTTTTTTTTTTCTCTATTCCAGCTGCCTTCACTCACACACAATCGACTCGTTGAGCTGTTACTGAAGCATGAGCATCAGTTCAACCTTCATCCTGCAGTTTCTGCAATGTTTGCCATAATTCGTCAGAAGTACTGGATACTTGGATCCCGAAACCTCATCCGACGAGTCACGCATGGATGCCTAAACTGTTTCAAGCAGCGTCATCACACTACACAACAGCTCATGGCTAACTTACCTGCCACTCGTGTGCGGCAGGCCTTTACATTTGAACACACTGGAGTCGATTATGCTGGACCTATCTTGCTAAAGGTACACAAGGAACGCAACCCACGTAAAGAGAAGGGCTACATTTGTCTGTTTGTTTGTATGGTGACATCAGCACTTCATCTGGAATTGGCAACAGACCTAAGCACAGATACCTTTCTGGCAGCTCTCAGACGCTTTATGGCCCGCCGTGGGAAGCCTGCCGAAATGTATAGCGATAATGGCCGCAACTTCGTTGGTGCTAAGCGCACTTTAAATGAGATGTTACAGCTACATACTTCACGCGAGCATAATGAAGTGGTAGCAAGAAAACTGGCGGAGCAAGGCATCAAGTGGAATTTCATTCCACCATATACTCCACATTGGGGTGGAAAATATGAGTCGGCTGAACGTTCCGTGAAGCTACACTTGCGGCGAGTGATCGGAAACACAGTGATTACCTTTGAGCAGATGCGCACCCTGCAGCAGTCATGAACTCCCGTGCATTATGCGCAACTTCGGACACAAATTGGATACTTGTCACCAGCGCATTTTTTGATCGGACGGACGTACACAGCAGTTCCCGATGGGAACTACGCAGAGATACCAACCAATCGCTTGGGATATTGGCAGCATATTCAGGCAATGCTTCAAGGATTTTGGAAACGTTGGCAACAGGAGGAATATTTAACAACGACCAAAATGGTCTACCAAGATGCCTAACATATTCCTTGGAACCATTGTACTCATCAAGGATTCGAATACGCCTCCAGCAGCATGGAATCTAGGACGCGTAATCGAGGTGTACCCAGGAGAGGATGGATTAGTACGGGCAGTTAAACTCAAGGTCATTACTGGAGAGATTATGCGACCCATCACGAAGATTGCAGCCCTACCATCCCATCCCTACCGGGATGTTGAGGAACCATTTGTCATTTCTGCATATATCACATTATTTAGCATATTTGTTATTATTTGTGATTATTTAGTATATTTTCGATTTTTTTGCATAGTATGCAGCTTAATTGATGTCGGCGAATGAAGTGATATATATATATAAATATATATGTATATATAAATATATGTGAAGTAGTTGAGAGAGGGTAAATATTGAAGAATATCACAATTACACTTTCTTATTACCGGGTATATCCACTTGCAGTCGGCACTAAATGCTTTCTCTGTTCTTTTCACTATTGTCGCAATCCTTCCGTTTTGTTCATTTGTGACCGCTTTTATATTCAATTATTAGTTTCTTGATGCAATTGCAGTGGCATTCAATAGTCTCAATGATATTTCTATTTTTGACCACTCCCTTTTTATACCCTGAACCCATTGAAAATGGGAAATCAGGGTATAATGTTTTTGTTGAAATGTATGTAACAGGCAGAAGGAGGCGTGGCAGACCCCATAAAGTATATATATTCTTGATCAGGGCGACGAACTGAGTCGATTTAGCCCTGTCCGTCTGTCTGTCCGTCTGTCCGTCTGTCCGTCCGTCCGTCTGTCCGTCTGTCCGTCTGTCCGTATGTTTGAACGCGTCGATTTCAGAAGATATAGAAGCTAGAGACTTCCAACTTTTTTTTAAAAAATGCTCGTATATAGCACGCGGATATCGAGTTTATCACTAAAAATCGATAACTCATCCCGTTATTTTTTTATCGATCAAAAACCTTATCGAAATGCAGTTATAAAATTATATCTCCTACATCTTTAGAGCTAGAGTATCCAAATTTTAAATGTAGATTGATATGTACGTTATAGAATTTCGATTTTTGTTCAATTTCACCCCCCACCCTTATATCCACCCCCTCACCCATAAGTTTGTAAAAGGCGTATTTCAAATACTAGAGACTTGAGCTTGGGCAATTATACGCATAGTAATGATAAAACCACAATCTGAAAGTTTCATGGAGAACGTACGTCCAGAAAAAAAAGTTATTAAACAATTAAGTTCCCATAGTAAGCCCACACTGCAGCCCATGCGTGCGCGCCTATGGGTGTCTATGTATGTGTGTTTGCGTGTATATGTGTGTGTTTGTGTAAACAGAGAGACGCTAAAAATGATTGAAATGGCTGTTGCTTGAAGGGTTCAGGGGATCTCGTAGTCGAGCACTCTCGACTAGAGTTTTCTTACTTGTTTTTTTTTGTGTTATTTCATTCAAAACTTTAAAATTCAACGAAAGTTATATTTTCTCAATATCATCTGCATTTCTATATATGTATATGTATTTTCTCTTATTTACATGATTATTTTATTTATTTTTCTTGATTCATTATTTACCTTACCAAGGTTTCGTATATAGCTGCATGCCGTTGTGATCATTGGGCCCAAGATGACGATGACATGATGATACACAGTTACAAATAGAAATTACATAATTATAAAATTTCTTCTTTCTTTATTCAAATATTTCTCTTTTTCTTTTACATTTTAGTTTGCTTTGATGTGCGTTTGCAAATATTTCACCTTAGTGCGCCAGCTGATACCCTACACTTGAGTCGAGTATATTTACTTAATCTCTGTTTAAAAGTTGTCTAAGACCGGTATATGGTTGTGTTGGTTTCCGTCTTACGCTGTTGTTGTCTTTTTATGTAGCCAGATGCAGTTTCTCAAACGGAGTAAGCTAAGTTATATAGTTCACCGTAGTTGCATAGCTGACTTGGCGTGATTAAGGTATTTTAAAGTCGTGGTGAGTTGACAGTAGAGGTGACGGAAATAACTGGTGTTGTTGGGGTGCAATTAAATTGTTGTTGTGGAATATACTTCTTTTTGAGAATGATATTGGCGCGTTGTGCAAAGTATACTAGGAAGAGACACTTGCACAACTATTCTGTTTTGCTGCCAGTGGCTGCCTAAATTAAATCTATATATTAATTTCCGATAAAACTTTCACGTGCTAACATACCTCTAGATTTTATCACACTTTAAATTTGTATTTAACACTGCAATTGGTTTATTCTATAGCGTTCGATCACCTCGTTTTTTTTTTTTTTTTTTAACTCGTTCACTGCAGCGATTAACGTCTGCCCTCATCAACGGATCTTTTACTTTCTGAAGCTGTATTAAACTAAAGTGGCGCTAAGCGCCGCTGTACTTATCGTTGCGTTTGTCGTTTGTCCGCTCGCGGTACAATCGTACGATTCTAAACTGCGCTTGCGGTGCAATCGCCTGATTTGCATGTCTTCTTCTAACACCAAAAAAAAGTAGGGTGACTCACGCATACCAAATTAAGTTTTATTACCCGTTCCCACTATTTGTAACTATCTTATGATTCGGCTTAAGTTACTTGTTCAACTCGGCCACTACTCACTACAAGAACCCCCTACCAAAAATCACACTATAGGTTGATTCGCGCTGGACTCTCTTGCGATTATTGTTTTAAGTCTTTTGCATGGTATTTACCAATCAAGCGACCCTGCAAATCTTCAATTTCATAATAACTATTGCCTCTTACGAAATTCGGAGCTAGTTTCGCATTGAAGCCCCGTACAAAGTTACTTTGTTGAAAATTACGCCTGTAAACTTCCTGACCTACCACAAACGAAAAAATCGCGACAACGCATATTATATGTGTTCTCGTTTCGGAGTATGTTGTTGTTGCATGCAATCTTTTGCCCTGTCGCGTATAAGATCAAAATGAATCGTCGCGATTAAATTGAATAGCGCGAAGAAGTTCAAATTACGTAGAAGTTTATACGTGGATGCATTGGTCACCATATTTTGGTCAAATTCGATAAGGCCTTGTGCCGATAGCCGAATGTACGTCTGAACGCAAAGCGCAACAAATAGAGCTTAGATGCGCGTCCCAATCTTTTTGGTCAGGCGCAATATATGAAGCATTTGCTTGTGGAGAGTAAACGGCCGAATATGTATGATTAACTCCATACTTCTGCAATAATACGTTGAGCAACTGAGACTTGAATTGTACACCGTTGTCAGAGACTATAGTTTCGGGAACTCCGAAGCAATGAAACAATTCCTGCTCTAAATAGTCTGTGACGGCGTCGGCAGTCAAATTTTTGACGGGTTTCAAAAGGGAAATTTCGACATATGGTCTAAAACAAGAAATACTCCTACGTTTCCGGTGCGGCTTCGCGGATATGGACCTAGAAAAGTCAATATAAAGCTTTTGGAACACTCGTTGCGTTGAGCCTGATTTTCCTAAGGGTGAACGTAGTGTATAATTTGGGTGCTTATTGCACTTGCAACTCTCACAATCATTAACGAATTTTTTTACATCTACTGCCATTTTTGGCCAATAAAGATATCGGGCGCAGCTTATCTAGCATCTTGTTTATGCCTGGATGAGAAGCTAGTGGAGGCTTGTGGGCCTTCTTAAGGACTTCTGGAACGAGCGATTGGGGAACCCAAAGTTTCCAACACAGATCATCGGCTACTTTCTCACTCGACGCGTGATCGGCTCTCCGATATATATAATCTTTAACTACCTTCACATCTGGTGATCTAGATTGGTTGGCTAATATTTTGGCTTTAAGTTCTTGATAGTCAGATGTCTTAAAATGAACTGAGTCGAGATCCACTAGACAATCGGCTGAAATTGCAGACACATCTTCTGTGTACACTCGCGATAAAGCATCTGGTACAATGTTTTGACTGCCTTTTCTATGGACTATTTTAAAATCATAGCCCTGAAGTTTTAAAGCCCACCTTGCTAACCGAGAACTCAAGTCAGTTTGAGACATGAGCCATTTTAGGGAATCATGATCGGTGACTACAGAGAATTCTTGCCCTTCAACGTAAGCTCTAAAATAGCTGCCAGACATTCTTTATTCGTTACGGAATAATTTCTTTGACAACGGTTTAGTTTACGATGACATAAAAGCCACAGGTACCCTTCTTCATTATTATCCGTTACCTGAACTAACACAGCACCAACACCTGTATGGCTGGCATCACAGTGTATAGAGAATGGTCTGTCAAAATTTTGACTATGCAAAACTGGAGCCGTACTAAGCTTCTCCTTGAGTTTTTCGGAATGCCTTTTGTGCTGATTCACCCCATACAAATTTTTTGTTTATTTTTCAGCGTGTCTGTTATAGGGGATGCAATCTGAATAAATTTATTATACCATCCCGTCATACCTAAAAACCGCCTAACTTGTTTGACTGACCTCGGGACTAGTAATTCTGTAATAGATACAATTTTAACGGGGTCTGTGCTAACTGTGCCATTGCCAATCACATGACCTAAATATTTTACCTCTTTGAGACAGAAGTTACTTTTCTCGATATTGATGGTCAAACCTGCCGTTCGAAAGTATCCGATACTACCAACAAGTCATCTAAATAGGTAAAAACTTCACTGACGCAGATTAGTGGGTATTGTTTTATCCATCAACTTCGACATTGTCTGTGGAGCATTACAAAGCCCAAAAGGCATAACCGAGTATTGATACAACGGCCTACCAGGTACGCTAAATGCGGTTTTATCGCGTGACTTCGGCTCTAGTGGAATTTGCCAAAAAGCATCTTATAAATCTAAGCTGGTTATGAATTCAGCTTTTGGTAACCTACTAAGAATACCATCAATGAACGGCATAGGATATGCATCCTTAGTGGTAACCGCATTAACACGCCTGCTATCTAAACACAAACGAACCTTTCCTGGCGAACTAACACAACTGGAGAAGACCAAGCGCGTTCCGTGACTCCTCTGTAACGCCTAGTTTAAGCATTCTGTCCAGCTCTTCATACATTAACTTTTCTACTGCTGGTGAAACTGGATAATGACGTTGCTTAATTGGAGCGGCTCCGGCGACATTAATCTCATGCCAAAGAAGAGTTGTTCGTCCCAAGCCCAGTTTAGCAAAAGAAGGGAACATGTTAACGTGTTGCAGCAGCAATGGATGCTGCGTGACTGTAAGTGGTTTTTGGTTGCGATTCTCTAAAGAAGATAAATTATTAACTGTGGGCACCACCTCCAGTGGAAGAAGATTAAATTGTGTCCAAAAATCAATCCCTAAATATAAATCTTGAGACAAGGAGGGTACTATATAAAACGTCAACATTCTAGCTTCATTTTTATACCCCTTGAACCCATTGAAAATGGGAAATCAGGGTATAATGGTTTTTGTTAAAAGTATGTAACAGGGAGAAGGAAGCGTGGCAGACCCCACAAAGTATATATATTCTTGATCAGGGCGACGAACTGAGTCGATTTAGCCCTGTCCGTCTGTCTGTCCGTCTGTCCGTCCGTCCGTCCGTCCGTCCGTCCGTATGTATGAACGCGTCGATTTCAGAAGATATAAGAGCTAGAGACTTGAACTTTTTTTAAAATGACCGTATATACAGCGCGCATATCGAGTTTATCACTTCAAAAATCGATAACTCGTCCCATTATTTTTTTATCGATCAAAAACCTTATTGAAATGCAGTTATAAAATTATATCTCCTACATCTTTAGAGCTAGAGTATCCAAATTTTAAATGTAGATTGATATGTACGTTATAGAATTTCGATTTTTGTTCAATTTCACCCCCCACCCTTATATCCACCCCCTCACCCATAAGTTTGTAAAAGGCGTCTTTCAAATACTAGAGACTTCTGAGCTTTGGCAATTATACGCATAGTAATGATAAAACCACAATCTGAAAGTTTCATGGAGAACGTACGTCCAGAAAAAAAGTTATTAAACAATTAAGTTCCCATAGTAAGCCCACACTGCAGCCCATGCGTGCGCGCCTATGTGTGTCTACGTATGTGTGTTTGCGTGTGTATGTGTGTGTTTGTGTAAGCAGAGAGACGATAAAATTTATTGAAATGGCTGTTGCTTGAAGGGTTCAGGGGATCTCGTAGTCGAGCAGTCTCGACTAGAGCTTTCTTACTTGTTATACCCTGAACCCAATGAAAATGGGAAATCAGGGTTATAATGGTTTTGTTAAAAGTATGTAACAGGGAGAAGGAGGCGTGGCAGACCCCACAAAGTATATATATTCTTGATCAGGGCGACGAACTGAGTCGATTTAGCCCTGTCCGTCTGTCCGTCCGTCCGTCCGTCCGTCCGTCCGTCATGTATGAACGCGTCGATTTCAGAAGATATAAGAGCTAGAGACTTGAACTTTTTTTTAAAATGACCGTATATACAGCGCGCATATCGAGTTTATCACCAAAAATCGATAACTCGTCCCAATATTTTTTTTATCGATCAAAAACCTTATCGAAATGCAGTTATAAAATTATATCTCCTACATCTTTAGAGCTAGAGTATCCAAATTTTAAATGTAGATTGATATGTACGTTATAGAATTTCGATTTTTGTTCAATTTCACCCCCCACCCTTATATCCACCCCCTCACCCATAAGTTTTTAAAAGGCGTATTTCAAATACTAGAGACTTGAGATTTGGCAATTATACGCATAGTAATGATAAAACCACAATCTGAAAGTTTCATGGAGAACGTACGTCCAGAAAAAAGTTATTAAACAATTAAGTTCCCATAGTAAGCCCACACTGCAGCCCATGCGTGTGCGCCTATGTGTGTCTATGTATGTGTGTTTGCGTGTGTATGTGTGTGTTTGTGTGAGCAGAGAGACGCTAAAAATTATTGAAATGGCTGTTGCTTGAAGGGTTCAGGGGATCTCGTAGTCGAGCAGTCTCGACTAGAGCTTTCTTACTTGTTATACCCTGAACCCATTGAAAATGGGAAATCAGGGTATAATGGTTTTGTTGAAATGTATGTAACAGGCAGAAGGAGGCGTGGCAGACTCCAGGGCGACGAGCTGAGTCGATTTAGCCCTGTCCGTCCGTCCGTCCGTCCGTCCGTCCGTATGTATGAACGCGTCGATTTCAGAAGAGATAAGAGTTCGAGACTTGAACTTTTTTTAAAATGACCGTATATACAGCGGGGATATCGATTTTATCACCAAAAATCGATAACACGTCTCATTATTTTTTTATCGATAAGAAACCTTATCGAAAGACTGTTATTAAATTATATCTCCGACATCTTTAGAGCTAGAGTCTCCAAATTTTTAATGTAGACTATCCACCCCGTCACCAATAAGTTTGTAAACGTCGTATTTCAAGTACTAGAGACTTGAGCTTCGACACATACAATTTAATCTTCTTGCCTTTGCAAGTTGATAAAGAAATAATTTTATAATTTGTGAACTTAGTGTTCTTTTATTAAACTCCAAAATCGAACTGATTACAAGATCATAATCTTATGCTGCAAGTCAGCTAATGTTTATGCTAAAGCTTCCCTCATTAAAGCTCAAAGCTCAAAAGCTCCCAAGATTGGCTTACGTGATTTTATATCGGAATTGTGAAATTAAGATTTGTTTACATCAAAGCTGGTTCTATGAGCTCATGGAAACAGCGCAGGGAAATCTTATGTTTATATTGAGGCTAAAACTGCTTACTCTGTGGGAATAGTGCAAGAAGCTTTTATGTCTGGGCTGAGTGGCGTGATACTATAGAGGGAATTATGTTATTTGAAAGATTTGCCTGAGCTGCGTGATGATAACTCCCCCCTTTCTTAAGAAGTATCGTCCTCGATTCTTAACAATTTCTCATAATAAATTCGATTTGATTATTTATGGCATTTAGTATATCAGAATATTGAATATTTTGATTATTTGACGGGTTTGAAAATAAAAATTTAATAGGGTTGAAATTGTTCCTTGAACAAAATTTGAGAAGCTTTATCATAATGAATATAAAAAAACAAGTA